>MU853899.1:0-100595 GCA_033297225.1 Diplogelasinospora grovesii | reverse complement strand
TGTATTGACCAATTCACACGGTAGTTTGGTGGACCAGGCGTCAATTCATACATTTTAGCTCCGAGTGAGTTGGGTGAATTGTCAGGCAACCCTGTCTAGGAACGTCGTAAGCCTTCCTTCCGCTGAGCGGGCTCATTTGTCGTGGGTAAGGTTTCCGCAGGTACGCTTCCCGTAGGTTCGGTGACCTTAAGGGTATTGCTTAGCTAAGTAACGCCATTAAGCGAGTTACCGTTATTTAGCTTAATAATTGGTGCCTTTTCGACCGTTCTTTTAATCGTTGTTTCAACTGGTACGTTATCGAGCGATAAGTCATCTCTGCCGGGCGTAGTTTTAACTTTTCGTGGTCGGCCAGGCTTCTTCTTCTTCAGATCGGGGCTCCTTGCTTTAGCTTGCTTTGTTGTAGCCGTAGCAGGTCGACCTCCCCTTCGTTGCCAGTATTCCTCGGTAAGGTCCTTGGAGTTACGTAGTTGCCACTCTGTTTTCCATACGTTGTGTTCGTTGCCCCATCCTTTCCACTTCACAAGGTATTAAAAGCCTTGTTTTCTATGGGGTTTGTGATCCACAATACGTTCGAGTTCAAATTTCTCCCCATCTTCCAGCCCAGAGCTGCTCTAATCGTCTTCGACTGGTCCGGGGGGCGGCTGAGCACGTTAAAAAGGGTCTTCTCCATCTGGGCTTGCTGAGAGGTGGGCCACGGAGACAACTGGGTGTATTCCCATATTGGGAGGAAGGTCCAGTTCATATGCCAAACGACCAATGCGCCGTATGATGGTGAAGGGTCCTGATCTTTGTTGCGAGTACTTCCTGGGCGGTTTTCCTGGCAAGTGGTATCTGTTGGATTAACCGGCTATAACCCCATGGGGCTATCGCGTGGTCAGTGAGGCGCTGTTGGATGCACAAGCTGAACTGTGCCCCAGGAAAGGATGTCATGTGACAGGCCGCAGGCCGGAAGCAGTGGAATGGGCGCCTGAGGAATGCGGGCGCATTTGGCCCACAACGCATGGAATGGAGCACAAGCAATACACTACTTTTAACCTCAATTGAACGTGTGCGTGTAAGCCGTGACTTCCAACAGTAACTTAAGCTTAAATGCTAATGATATATACCTTAAAACGAGAAAAAAATAAACTTAATATAAAAAGAAAATCCTGTATATTTTAAAGATATTAACATTAAAACATTCAGATATATAAACATTTATAAAGAGTTTAAAGATAACGTGTGAAAAAAAGAAAGAAAAACCTTAATGAATCGAACCTTATAACTTTATCTTATCTAGTATTTAAAACGAGAAACCCGAGTAAAGATTACCACCTTAAGTTTATCTTATTATCTTTATTATTACGAGATATACTTTAACATGTTATTTTTTATTAACTATTATTAATTAAATAAGCTACTTAATAATACCTTTTCCTTAAAATAACCTCGTTTTAACTAAGTATTTAAAAAAGGTAAAAGGTGTTCGATTTTATTTACTTCACCTTATTATAGTAAATATATAAAGTAATAATTAATAAGTAAATATATCGTTAGTTATTAAATAAAGTAAAAGGCTTTTAATATACTTAAAACTTTATAAAAATAATTAACTTTTATCTTTTAAGTTAAAAAATAATAATAAGCTTACTTTATTAAAGTATAACTTAAGCTTTAAAGCTAATAATATATACTTTAATATATTATTCCTTATAAGTCGTTATTAATTTAATAAAATGCTTAATAATACCTTTTTATTAAAATAACCTCGCTTTAAATAAGCATTTAAAATACGTAAAAAGTATTCAGTTTTATTTATAACACTTTATTATAGTAAATATATAAAGTAGTAATTAATAAGTAAATATACTCCTGGAATAAGTTAAATTAAAAGCTTTATCATTAGTTATTAAATAATGTAAAAGACTTTTAATATACTTAAAACCTTACGAAAATAACTAACTTTTATCTTTTAAGGTTAAAGAATGACCTTAACATTAAGTATGTATTATTAAAACATAAACATTATTAATATTCTTTTTATATTATTTATCCTGGTAAAGTTAAAACTTAATCTTTTTTATAACTATATAGTTCATAAATAAAAAAACTGGTATAATTATTAAAAAATAAAAATAAAATAAAGAAAAAAGAAGAATAAATATAATATATAAGTAAAAACCCTTTATGTTTTAATAAACTAAAGAAGAGTAAAAGTTAACGTAATACCATGAAATTTTAAATTAAAACTCTCTTTTATCGAAAACCTCCTTCCGTAACGAGGTAATGAGTAAAGTTCCTTTAATTAATTAACTTATTATAATATTAACATTAAAATAAATAAACTTTAATATGTTTTAATCGGGAAATAATGCGTGCGTTTTTACCGTTAATAATTTATAAATACCTTTAAGTTTAAACTATATATTATTTTAATTAATATATTAATTATAAATAATTAAAAAGCATGTAATTAATTAAAACTTATCCTTATATATTAAATTTAATATATTATTACTTCGTTACATATTAATTAAGAAGACGTAAATTACGTTAATTAAGAAAACATAAGTTACGTTAATTAAGAAAATGTAAATTTGCACTAATTATAATTAATAATGGTTATTATTCATTATCCACTATCTGCTTATATAATAAGCTTATACTAATATTATTATACTTTTACCATTAACTGCTACCTTAATAAAGAATATATAAAAGTTTAACTCCTTTTTAATTATAAAGTATCTTATAAAAATGAAGACGTGCTTAAGTAAATTATACCTTTATTATATTAACTTAATTCGATATATTCTTAATTAAAAAGCACCTTATAAAATGAATAAGTAGTCCGCTCATTAGCTACATAAATAAATAAAGCTATAATAACTATAATAATAAGCTTCTTATAATAACATTAAGATATTAAAGCTCGATTATTAAAAATATTTAAAAGGCTTAATAAGTTAATAAGAATAACTCCGCCTTTAAAAATATTAAACTTAAGAAATATATTTATATAATTTATTAAAATAATTATAATAATAAGCTTTTAATATGAAAAGATTAGTAATTAAAGTAAAAGTACATTTAATTAATATATATTAAAGGTACAAAGATTAATATCGAGTATAAGAGTAAAAACCTTACTTATAATTTATAAAATAAGCTATAAAGTAAGTTTATTTATATAATGTATATATAATGCCCCGTGTTAATAAACGTTAATCGCTTATTACTAATAAGTAATTTTTACGTAATTTTATCTTAAATATTTAATAATATAATAAAGAAGGCATAAATAAATTAAATAAGCTATTTCTAATATTAAATGCTAAGGTATAAAAGAAATTCTTTACTGTCCTTAATAAACCTTTATTACTAGTTTTTTTTTAATATAATAATCGCGGTAAATATTATTATAATCTTAATCCTTAAGATCTTTATTTATATTATTTTATCTTATCGTGCTTATTTTATTTACGTAGTCTTAAGGAATATTATAAAACTTCTTCTTATTAAACGAGCTTATTTATTTTTATAAGTATACTTTTCATAAGTACTCTTTTTATAAGTTTAATAATTATCACGGCGTTAACCGAGTAGTCACACTAATTAAGTTATGTCTTATATAAAAGGATATAAGTAACTAAAGCTAACAGCTCTACTACTCAGACTATACTATATAGTTATTACGTTGTACTTTATCCAGCTCACTACGTAGTCTACTTAACGCAGTACCACTATGCACGCTAATGCTATAACATCACCCCCCTGCTCGACTAAAGGTTTACCCCTGGACCTTACCCCTTATCTTAAGTAGGTGATCGAGTTATAACTGGGACTTTAGCTCATAAGGAGTAACCTATATAATTAGTACCTGAAAACTGCCTACGTGTACGCATAAAGGCTTAACTAAGGCATGTGACCGCACAGCGGTAAGGCTCATTTTTAATTACGGGCTCGAACCCACGACCTTTAGCTTCAGTTAAATGTCACGACGCTAATCGAGTAATCACACTAATTAAGCTATATCTTATATAAAAGGATATAAATAACTAAAGTTAATAGCTTTAGTACTTAAACTACATTATATAACTATTATGTCGCACTTTATTTAGCTTATCACATAGTTTGCTTAGCGTAATATCACTATGCATGTTAATGCTATAATAATAATAGTAAGTATATTACTTAATAACTTAAGGATTAGGTTTTTCTTATCCCCCTTTTTCTTCTCTTTACCTTTTACCTTAATTTTCACACTATATTTACTAGCTATATAGCTATAAGTAAGGGCTTTCACGCCTACATTTAATTAAAAAGGCTAATGGTCTTAAACTCCGTTTTATTAATTATTAAATATTAACGTTTAATACTTATAATTTTAATTATTCTTAATCTTATTTATACTTCTTTATTCCTCGTCGTTTAATTAAACTATAAGCACCTTTATTTACTTATTTTAGTTTTATTTAAATTAAGATTTATAAGCTTATATATAAAGTTCATTTTATTATAAAACGACTTAAAGGTGAATAAAACTAATATATTTACTAACTAAGCATATTAAGTACAGTTAATTACATACTTTAAGGTTATTTACACTCTTTAAATTTAAATAAGGGCTTAATTAAAGAGTTATAAAGTAACTTAATTAAACTAATTAAAATGATCTCATTCCTTATTAATAATAAAAATATTACGAAAGTTAATAAAATCTTAAGATCCTTTTATTTAACACTTTATTTACCGCTTAATTAAACATCTCAGAAGTTAAAATAATATTAATAAAAAGGAAACTTATAATTAATAAAGGTAAGAAAATTGAGTGCTGCTTTATAAAGTTATGAAATTATTTAAACTTAACTTATTAAGTTTAGGTTATTAAAAATAAAGTTAGTTAAAAGGAGTTAAACCTTTACGTATAATTAATGTTATTAATAGTTTTAATTTAATAAAGATAATTATAAGTGTTTATTAAGATCTTTATTATTATTAACTCTTTAACTCTTTAAATAAGTTAATTTAACCTTAATTTAATTATGTGAGAAGAAACCTTATAATTAAAGAAACTTCGCTCGTTACCTCGCTGCGGAGGGGGGTTTTCAGTAAAAGAGAGTTTTAATTTAAAATTTCACGTCATTACGTTAACTTTTAGTCTTCTTTAGTTTATTAAAACATAAAAGGTTTTTACTTATATATTATATTTATTCTTCTTTTTTCTTTATTTTATTTTTATTTTCTAATAATTATATCAGTTTTTTTATTTATAAATTATATGGTTTTAAAAGAGACTTAATTTGAACTTTACTAGGATAAATAATATAAAAAGAATATTAATAATATTTATATTTTAATAATGTGTGCTTAATGTTAAAGTCATGCTTTAACCTTAAAAGATAAAAGCTAGCTATTTTTATAAGGTCTTAGGCATATTAAAAGTCTTTTATATTATTTAATAATTAATGGTAAAGCTTTTAATTTAACTTATTCCGAGAGTGTATTTACTTATTAATTACTACTTTATATATTTATTATAATAAAGTATAATAAATAAAACCGAACACCTTTTACGTATTTTAAATACTTACTTAAAGCAAGGCTATTCTAATAAAAAGGTATTATTAAGCATTTTATCGGACTAATAACGGCTTATAAAGAATAATATATTAAGGTATATATCGTTAACTTTAAAGCTTAAGTTATACTTTAATAAAGCGAGCTTATTATTATTCTTTAACCTTAAAAAATAAAAGTTAATTATTTTTATAAAGTCTTAAGTATATTAAAAAGCTTTTACATTATTTAATAACTGACGATATATTTACTTATTAATTATCACTTTATATATTTATTAAATAAAATAAAGTAAATAAAACTAAATACTTTTTACTTTTTTTAAATATTTATTTAAAGCGAGGCTATTTTAAAGAAAAGGTGTTATTAAGTAGCTTATTTAATTAATAACAATTAATAAAAAATAATGTATTAAGGTATATATCGCGGTAATAAAGGTAATAAAATAAACTTAAAGTAATAATCTTTACTTAAGTTTCTTACTTTAAATACTCGATAAAATGAAGTTATAAAGTTTAATTTATTAAGGTTTTTTTTTCTTTTTTTCGTACGTTATCTTTAAACTCTTTATGAATATTTATATGTCCGAATATTTTAATATTAATATTTTTAAAATATAAAGGATTTTTTTTATATTAAGTCGTTTTTTTTAAGCTTAACTTACGCATTAATAAAGTAGGTAAATAAATTATATAATACTTAATATTATTATTATTAATATAATTTATAATAATTATATTATAAATATTACTTTATTTATATAAAACATTTTTATTATTATTAAAGTAAATTATAATATTATATAATATTAAATAAATTAATATAATATATATTATATTTATTATTAAATTTATTAAATTTATACATTAATATTTACTTTTTTTTAATCTTTAAAAATATAAATAGTTTTTACTTAAATATTATATTTACCTTTCTTTTCTCTTTATTACATTTTTATTTTTTAACGATTATAATGGTTTTTTTATTTATAAGGTATATAATTATAAAAGGAACTTATATTGAACTTTAATAAAATAAATAATATAAAAAGAATATTAATGGCTTTTATACTTTAATAAAGCGAGCTTATTACTGTTATTATTCTTTAACTTTAAAAGATAAAAGTTAGCTCTTTTTATAATATTTTAAATAAGTTAAGAGCTTTTTATATTTTTCAATAATTAACGGTAAAGTTTTTAATTTAGCTTATTTTAAATATGTATTTACTTATTAATTACCACCTTATATATTTAAGGTAATAAAGTAAAGTAAATAAAATTAAATACTTTTTACTTATTTTAAATGTTAAAAAAGTATTATTAAGTAGCTTATTAGATATATAATAAATATACTCGAGTTAATAGTTATTAAAAACTAATTATTAAGATAGCTTTATAAGGAAGTTTATATTCTTTATTATTAAAGATCTTAAGCCTTTTTAAAAGGCTGTTATATTTATTAACATAATAATTAATAAACTTTAAGCTTTTAAAATTTAAAATTTAATATATAATAAATATACTTCAGTTAATAATTATTAATGACTAATTATTAAAATAACTTCGTAAAGAAGCTTATATTTTTTATTATTAAGAATTTTAAGCCTTTTATAAAATGCTTACTTAAAGCGAGGTTATTCTGAGGAAAAAGTATTATTAAATAGCTTATTTAATTAATAATGGTTAATAAAGAATAATGTGTTAAGGTATATATCGCGGTAATAAAGGTAATAAGATAAACTTAAAGTGGTAATCTTTACTTAGGTTTTTTACTTTAAATACCAGATAAAATAAAGTCATAACGTTTAATTTGTAAGGGTTTCTTTTTTTTTTTTTAAACGTTATCTTAAAACTCTTTACGAATATTTATATATCTAAATGTTTTAATATTAATATTATTAAAATATAAATGTTTTTCTTTTTATATTAATTTTATTTATTCTTTACGCTTTTTAATTATTTATAATAATACGTAATAAAGAATTAAAGCTATCTATAAATTATTAACATATATATTATTCTTAATTAAAATAATAATTTATCTTAATGTTAATAATAATATGATAAGTTAGTTAAGAGAGTTTTTTACTAAAAACCATTAAAGGAACTTTACTTATTACCTTATTACAAAAAGGGGTTTTTAATAAAAAAGAGTTTTAATTTAAAATTTCACGTCGTTTAAGATCTTAATTATACCTTAACTTTTATTATTCTTTAATCCTTTAAAATATAAAGGGTTTTTACTTATATATTATATTTATTCTTTTTTTTTTTTTTTTTTTTTTTTTTTTTTATCTTTTATTTTTAATAATTATACCATTTTTATATTTACAAATTATATAGTTTTAAGAGAGATTAAGTTTAAACTTTATTAAGATAAATAATATAAGAAGAATATTAATAATGTTTATATTTTAATAATACGTGCTTAATATTAATCTTATTCTTTAACTTTAAAAGATAAAAGCTAACTATTTTTATAAAGTTTTAAGTATATTAAGAGCTTTTTACGTTATTTAATAACTAACGATAAAGTTTTTAATTTAACTTATTCCGAAAGTGTATTTACTTATTAATTATTATTTTACATATTTATAATAATAAATTAAAGTAAATAAAATTAAATACTTTTTACCTCTTTTAAATGCTTACTTAAAACGAGGTTATTTTAAGGAAGAAGTATTATTAAGTAGCTTATTTAATTAATAATAATTAATAAAGAATAACATGTTAAAGTATATATCGCGGTAATAAAGGTAGTAAAATAAACTTAATATAATAATCTTTACTTAAGTTTCTTACTTTAAACACTAGATAAAATGAAGTTATAAGGTTCAATTTATTAAGGTTTTTTTTTCTTTTATTCGTATATTATCTTTAATCTCCTTAATAAATGTTTATATATCCGAATATTTTAATGTTAATATTTTTAAAATATAAAGGATTTTTTTTTTATATTAAGTTTATTTTTTCTCATTTTAAGGTATATTAAATTAAGGAAGTATAAATAACTTTAAAGTGTATACACTAACTGTACTTCATATGTTAATCGGTATATGTATTAGTTTTACTTACGTATAAGTTATCTTATAATGGGATGAACTTTATATATAAGCTTATAAACCTTAATTTAAATAAAATTAAAATAAGTGAATAAAAGTACTTATAGTTTAATTAAACGGCGAGTAATAAAGAAGTGTAAATATAACTGAGAATAATTAAGATTATAAGTACTAAATGTTAATATTTAATAATTAATAAAACGAAATTTAAAACCATTAGCCTTCCTAATTTAATATAAGCGTAAAGGCCCTTACTTATAGCTATATAGCTAGTAAATATAGTGTGAAAAATTAAAGTAAAAGGTAGAGAAAAAAGAAAAAGGGGTGGGAAAAGCTTAATCCTTAAGTTAATATATTGTTAGCTTTTAAGCTTAAGTTACATTTTAATAAGGCGGGTAAATAAATTATATACTACTTAATATTTTTATTATTAATAAAGTTTATAATATTTATATTATAAATGCTACTTTACTTATATAAAATATTCTTATTATTATTAAAGTAAACCATAATATTATATAATATTAAGTAAATTAATATAATATATATTATACTTATTACTGAAGCTATTATATTTATATATTGATATTTACTCTTTTTTAATCCTTAAAAATATAAAGGGTTTTTACGTAAACATTATATTTAGCTTTATTTCCTTTTTATTATATTTTTATTTTTTAATAGTTATAATGATTTTTTTTATTTATAAGTTATATAGTTATAAAAGAGACTTATATTAAACTTTAATAAAATAAATAATATAAGAAGAATTTTATTAATATTTATATTTTAATAATGTGGGCTTAATGCTGCTATCATTTTTTAACTTGAATATATAAAAGCTAGCTATTTTTATAAAGTCTCGAATATATCGGGAGCATTTTACGTTATTTAATAACTAACTATAAACCGTTTAATTTAATTTATTTTGAGAGTATATTTACTTATTAATTACTACGTTATATATTTATGGTAATAAGCTAAAGTAAATAAAATTAAATACTTTTTACCTATTTTAAATATTAAAAACATGTTATTAAGTAACTTATTTAATATATAATAAGTATACTTAAATTAATAATTATTAAGGATTAATTATTAAAATAACTTTATAAAGAAGCTTATATTCCTTATTATGAAAGATCTTAAGCCTTTTTTAAAAGGTTATTATATTTATTAAGCTAGTGATTAATAAACTTTAAGCTTTTAAAATTTAATATATAATAAGTATGCTCGAGTTAATAATTATTAAGGAGTAATTATTAAAATAACTTTATAAAGAAGCTTATATTCTTTATTATTAAAGATTTTAAGCCTTTTTTAAAAAGTTGTTATATTTATTAAAGTAGTAATTAATAAACTTTAAGCTTTTAAGTTTTAATATATAATAAGTATACTTAAGTTAATAATTATTAAGGATTAATCCTTAAAAATGATAAGTATAAATACCTTTTACCTTTTTTAAATATTTATTTAAAGCGAAGTTATTTTAAAGAAATGATATTGTTAAGCACCTTATTTAATTAATAACAGCTAATAAAAAGTAATATATTAAGGTATATATTATGGTAATAAAGGTAATAAAATAAACTTATAGTAATAATCTTTAAGTTTCTTACTTTAAACATTAAATAAAATAATATTATAAAGTTTAATTCATTAAGGTTTTAAATTTTTTTTTCAGACGTTATTTTAAAACTCTTTACAGATGTTTATATATCTAAATGTTTTAATATTAATATCTTTAAAACATAAATGATTTTCTTTTTATATTAAGCTTATTTATTCTTTATATCTTTTAATTATTTATAATAATATATAATTAAGAACTAAAGCTATTTATAAATTATTAACGTATGTATTATTCTCGATTAAAATACGAATGTATGTTAATGTTAATAATAATATAATAAGTTAATTAAAAGAGTTTTTTACTAAAAACTATTAATTAAAATTAAAGGAACTTTACTTATTACCTCGTTACGGAGAGGGGTTTTTAGTAAAAGAGATGTTTATAAAGTTTTCTTTCGGGGTTTTAAAATTAAGAATAGTTATTAATTAAGGTTATTATTCTTTAAGCTCGTTAAAATATAAGTGGTTTTTTATTTAACATTATATTTATCTTTTTTACTTATTTTTAGTTTTAAGTTTTTATCTTTTTATATACTTTTATTTATTTTAAAGGTTGCTCCTTTAACTTAACTTTTATTAGAGAGTATATTAAACTTTTAAATGTATATTTATAAATTAATGTGTTAAATAATAGCCGGAGTCTTAAGTATATTATATTTATATAAGAGTAAAGATATAACGAGGAATCTTATTAATAAGGTATATAAAGGAGAATAATTATATATTACTAATTCGTGGATTAAGGTGTTAAAAAATAGCTAGAGTCTTAAATATAATATGTTAAATATTTATATAAAAGTAAAGACATAAGGATAAATAATTAATAAAGTGTATAAAAGAGAATAAAAGTAATATATTAACTTTTTATTTACCACTCCTTATTTATTATTAATAAAATTTATATTTAAATTAAACCGATAAATATGCTTTTTAATTATTCGTAAAATAAATATCATTTAATTTATACTCGTAATAAAAGAGGTAATTTAATCTTTATTATTATACTTAAGTATTATAATAATAAGTTTAAGGCTTTATAAATATATATATATAAATATTTACTTTATACTTTACTTAATAGTCCTTTAATAAGGTTTAAATATAATGTAAAATTCATTAAAAATTAACTTCGGGTTTTTTATATAGTAAGCTTACTTATACTTATAATAAGTAACGTAATTTTATCCTTATTATTACGTATAAGTAAGGTAAAATAAAAAAGGTAAATAAAGGTAAGAAAATGAACTTATTTTATAAAAGTAATAACTTTAAATAAGGCTTAAAGGATATAATAATATATAAATTAACGTAGTTTATATTTATATAAGGAATACTTATAACTATATAATTAATTCTTACTGTAAGTTTATTAATAACCTCTTAAGGAATGCTCTTACTGGTGAGTTTTTAACTAATATGCTTCAACCCAATAAAGTATAATCTTTACTTAAGGTTCTTACTTTTAATATTAAATAAGATAATAGTATTAAAGGTAAATTCATTAAGGTTTAACTTTGAGTTTTTTATACATTAGCTTAAAACGTTTTAAGAATATTTAAATATCAAAATTTCTTTATATTAATATTTATAAAATGTAAAGGTTTTTTTCTTTAAAATTATATTTATTTATTCTCGTTTTTCTTTTTATATTAATTTTTTAATGATTATAATAGTTTTTTAATTTAAGATCACCAGATAAGTTATATAATTTTAAAACAAACTTAAGTCGAATTATAACTATATAGTAATTAAGTTTCTACTTTTTAAATTAATTAACTATAACCTTTTATAAAGTAAATATGTTTTTAAATGATAATAATTATTACGGGGCTAGAAGCTTATATAGTTGGTTCTGAGCTTAGCTCAGTATTTTAATCTTAAACTAGATACTATATACGTAGCACACCTGGCACGTTAAGAGCGGGATTCTAAAGCCTTAATGCTAAGCTATATAGCGGCTTCTTATTAGCTATACCCACTGTATATAGGTTGCAAGCATAGCTTTCACTATGCGGCTTTTTTCCTTCTACCTTCGTAAATTAATTCATAACCTAAAAGTCCTTAATTCTATGCTATACTTCTTAAGCTCCTTATAATAATCACCTTATTAATTAGAAGTTAAGTTTTTTATTTATAAATATATAAAATTATTTATATATTCTTTATTAAAGTAGTAAGCTCATTACTTTTATAATAATATTTACATAATGAGGTAATAATAAGATTTACGTGGTAATTAATACCTTTATTATTAATAAAGTTTATAATATTTATATAGTAAATATCACTTTATTAACTTATTATATTAAATCCCGTAATTAAGCGTATAAATACTATTCTTATATAACCTGAACACCTTTATAAGTTATATGGTTTTAAAGGAAGTATATAGCTTTTACATAATATTAAATATATAATATACTCGTAATAGATTCATATTATTATAAGAGTTATTAATAGAATAATAAACTTATAAACTAAGAGCCTATTATAAGATAGCTATATTATATAGTGCTTAAAAGGATTGTTAATAATATTATACTTCTCATTAAAATTTATAAGGCTTTTTATTATAACTATCTTTTACCTTTTAATTTTATATAAGTAGTCTTTATTATTATATATTATATAACGATTAAGAAGATCGTTAATAATATTATACTTCTTATTAAAATTTAAGGCTTTTTATCATAAGTATGTTTTACCTTTTAATTTTATATTAATTATTTTCTCTCTTTTATTCTCATTTATATTTAAATAGTATTAATTATTACGTAATAAAGTTACTTAACTATTTATATATTCTTTATTAAAGTAGTAAGCTTATTACTTTTATAATAGTATTTACGTAATAAGGTAATAAGAATTATTACGTAATAAAGTAATGATTAAATTATATATATAAAGTTATTAAGCTTATTTATACTCGTAATAAGTAACGTTATATTATACTTATTATTACGCGTAAGGTAAAATTAAAGAGGGGAATAAAAGTAAGAAAATAAACTTATTTTATAAAAGCAATAACTTTAAACGAGGCTTAAAGGATGGAAGAGCTATTAAATTACGGGAGTGTAAATAACCTTAAAGTGTGTAAACTAATCACACTTTATACGCCTAATCGGTGTGTGTATATTAGTTTTTACTTACGTGTAAGTTATCTTACAGTGAGATAAACTTTACATATAAGCTTATAAATCCTAATTTAAATAAAATTAAAATAAGTAAATAAAGATACTTATAGTTTAATTAAATGACTAATAATAAAGAACTATAAATATAATTAAGAATAATTAATATTATAAGTATTAAATGCTAATATTTAATAATTAATAAGATGGAATTTAAAATCATTAGCTTTCTTAATTAAATATAAGCGTGAAAGCCCTTACTTATAGCTATATATCTAATAAATATAATGTAAAAAAACTAAAGTAAAAGGTAAAAAAAGGAAAAAAGGGGTGGGAAAAGCTTAGTCCTTAAGTTAAATCTTCCCCTTAAATCTATATAAGTTTTATATATATAGATTTAAAAAAGAAGAAAAAAAAAGAAAAGTCTTTATATTATCGAGCTTTCTTTAATTAAGGGGCCTTAAATACCTTTTTAACTCGAGTTACGTTATTAATTATTTAATAGCTTAAAGAAAGAAACGTTATAAAAAAACATCGAAGAGACTTAACTTAAGTATTATAAATAAATCACTTAAAGATAAATTTACGTATTAAAAAGAAATTTATCGTACGAAAAACTTAACTCCTTTATGATTTAATAGCCTTTCTTATAGCTCGCTCTTCTCTTCCCTTATTCCTTACCCGCGCTTCCTTTATTATGATTCTTTTAATCTTTTTAACCTTTAATTAACGTATTTAATCTTATGTTTAATAGTCCTCTATATAATTAAGGTATATATAATAACTTAAAAGAGTAATATTATATCCTAATTAACGTATAGTCCGTTAAAGGTTATAATAAAGGTTAAAGTTAAAGCTTTATTTCGATATTTTAGAATTAAAATTCACCCTTTATTACGGTGTTAAGTTTAAGGTTTAAGAGAAAGACTTATTATTACATAAAGGGAGAAAAAGAAAGAGAGATTGTAAAGAAACTTTACAGCTTAACTAAGTATATAAGCTCAGCGGAACTTCATTAAAGAGTTACTTAATGGTTATTATAGTAACGTTATTACTTAGTTAATGCTGTAACAGTATACCCCATTTAAAATGCAGTTATCCTTAACTATAATAAAAAATTTTACCTCACGTGAAAATTTTACCCTGCTTTTAAAAACTTTTAACGGTTTCTTTATTATCATTCTTTATAAATTCTTAACGTTAATATGCGTTATTACTTAATTACCTTATTAAATAAAATGTTATTTTACTTATAGTTTTACTTTTTCCTTTCTTTTCTTACTTCCTTCGCTTTTCTTTATATCTTTACATTTTTATATCGTACGACTAACCGTCTTCTCCTTACTGAATTCTTAAGAATTTAAGATAACATTATCATTAATTAAGCCTTATATATATTATTTCCATATTACTTATAAAAGAACTCTTACTCACATTAAGGTTTTAACTTTACCATCTTATGTTTTTACCATTAATACGTCCTCTTAATATGATTAATATAATAAGTGAAAGGATTTATATAATTTAATAAGTGATTTTTTAACGACCTTTTAATAATTCATTAATCATTCATTATTAGCTCAGTTTTCTTTTTTTTTTTTAATTTTTTCATAAGTTATTAATACTTTAAATAATAATATAAAAGATTTTCTTAAGATTTAAGAATTAATCGTCGCCTTTTTTTATTATAAGATACGTAACGAGGTACTTAAAGATGACGAGCTTAAAGAGTTTATCTTATTCTTATCCTTTACCTTTTTCTAACGGGTTATTAAAGCTTTAGTTACTTTAATAGCAGTATTTGATTAGGTTAAATAGACTTATTACTTTTAATATAACATCTTTAAAACTATTAAGCTTAAAGCAGTTTATTTTCTTTAATTTTTCTATATATTTTCAATTAAGTTTCATTAATTTATTTATGTTTTTAAGACGTAATAATTTAATATATAGCCGAAAAGCTTAAGCATATATTACTTATCTTTATCTTATACTTATGCTTAATAGCTTTATTACCTTTATAGAGGTAAATAATCCCCCCCTTTTTTTTTTTTTTTTTTTAAAAGTCAGTATTTTAAAGTATCATTAATAAATCATTATAATTTCATATGAAAATTATAAGTTAAAAGTTTATAATTATATTATGTATTTAAGTAAGTGATAATAATTATTTTACTTAAGCTTAAATACCCTTCTTACTTAAGTTACGTCGTTAATTATTAAATAGCTCGAAAAAAAAAATACTATAAAGAAAATATTAAGGAAATTTAACTTAATTATTATAAATAAATCATTTAAAGATAAATTTACGTATTAAAAAAGAAACTTATCATACGAAAAACCTAGTCCCTTTATGATTTAACAGCCCTTCTTTTAACCCGCTCTTCCCTTCCCTTATTCCTTACCCGTACTTCCTTTATTATAATTCTTTTTATCCTTTTAACCTTTAATTAACGTACTCGATCCTATCCTTAATAATCCTCTATATAATTAAGGTATATATAATGACTTAATAGACTAATATTATATACCAGTTAGCGTGTAGTTTATTAAGGGCTATAATGAGGATTAAAGTTAAGGCTTTATTTTAACATTTTAAAATTAAAATTCACCCTTAATGAACCAGTTTTTTTAATGATAACTTACCTTTAATTAAGGAAGTTTATTCTTTTATACTTGTTTATAGTTTATTAAATATAGTTTAATAACCAGAAAGGATATAAAGCGTGTTTATTAAATGCCGTTATAAATATCATTTAAATCTAATCCTTAAATAACTTAGTTCTTATTATAAAAGAGTTAATTAAAAGGTAAAACTCTCATTATCCTTTAAGCTAGTAACTACTTTAAAGGAATTAATACCCTAATATTAAAAAGTAAATTTAAGTGAACTTAATTATTAAGTACTTATATATTTAATTATTTGATTAACGCTCCTTTCTTATAATTAAGTAAGAAACATTATATACCATATAATTATACTTTATCTTAATAATTTATAATAATTACACTCTTTATAACTTAATTATTAAATTTTAATCCGCTTTATTATATTCTGGCTTTATAATAACTTTAACTTACCCAGCTATTTACCATGCTTTTTTTAACAGGTAAAAGTAAATCATAATATACTTACTTTTAATAAATGAGAAGGAGTTTATTATTATTAGTTAATTAAATTAATGGTTAAAGATTGTTAAAAATTAATAACTCAAGTCAGTTTAATATATCGGAAAAACTTAAAAATATATACTTATTATTTATGCTTTAATAGCTTCTCTTTCAATCAGAGAGAGAGTATTATAATTATTTTTAAAAGGAAATTCATCGTGAAATAATTATATATATTCTTCGTAATTTTATATTACTTATATAAGCTTTAATAATATATAGTTTTTATAAAGCTATTTATATCATTTAAACCTTATATTAATATTATATAAATTAAAGAGAATGTGAAAGAGTCGAAATTTAAAGCAGGTATTATTATAAGAAGCTGCTTTTACTTAAGGGAAATACTTATATAAAAGATGATTATTTATATTAAGAAGGTAAAAAGAGATGAAAAATGTTAGTTTTAAAATAATAAGGAAGGATATAACTAGTTTAATTAAGATAAGAGCGCTTATCTTAATAGTAAAAGGAGCTTAATTAATAAACATATTAGTAATAAGGTTTTAATTAGTAATTATTTTAATATTAAAGTAAAATTAGTTAAATATATTATTTATAAATTAAGAATTATTATTAGCTATTTAAATATTAACGCCTTATAATTAGTTAGTTATAATATTAATAGTAAAGAGCTAGTTATTAATTTCTTAAAAGTTATTAGAAAGAGACTAGTTTTTAATAATGTTTTTATACTACGTATGATGTATCTTAATTAATTAAGTAAAGGGAGTTATCACGTTAATAATAATTTAATTAAAGATGTAAAAGTATTAACTTTACTTAAAAGGTTATAATTATTATAAAGGTAAGGTTATTATTTAAGTTAAAGGTGTAATAATCCAGTGTCTATATTATTAAGGAACAGATAATAGAACTTTAATAAGGTTAATAAGCAAGGCTTTAGTAATGCGTTATACTTAAGTTTAGACATAAGACTATAAAATAGCTTAAGTACTTATATTAATTACTATCATAATAAAGAGAACTATTTAAGTCGCAGTTATAATTATTATATATATACTTTTTAAATCACTCTCTTAACCATAATCTTAAGTGTATAGGATTACTTAGCTTATCGTAATCCTTATAAGCCTTTATTAATAGGATTACTTAGCTTATTATAATCCGCTATAAGCTAAATTACGTAAATCACTATAATTTTAATAATCCTTTTACTATTAGCTCGTTCTTATGGAGTTAAGCTTTACTTAATTCTACTACCTTACGCCGCCTTCATTAGCTCCCATTTAACTGTTAATCCCGCTTAATCTTATCATTTTATTACTAATTATTTAATAGCTATTAGCTCTTTTAAATTCGTAATATAGTGCCTTTTTTCCATGAGCTTTGTCCCGAAGGCTTATAAGCGTTAAGAAACAGCTATCTTAACTTCTTTATAATTAATAAGTACTTTTCTATTTTTCTTTCTTTTCTCTCTTATAACGGCGTGCGCTTATTAATAGGATATTAAATAGAATAGCTTACTCGCGCGTTATAAAATCCATATAAAAGAAAACCTTTAAACGATCGCTTTTATTTACATTTATCGACTCCTTTAGTTTCGAAGTTATATCATACTCTTACTATTATAAGTACTCTCTTACGTATAAGATACTCGATCGCTCTTATTATTATAGTAAGTGTATTCGCCGTAATCATTCTTATAATGGTTTTAAAATCCTAGTTTCTTCCCATTTATAGTTCTAATTTCCTTACTTTTTCCTTTTCCATATTAATACTCCTTAGTTACTCGTATTATTGTTAAAGTGAAACATTTAAATGAAGTGGAATAAGATATTGAAAGGCAGCTTTACGCTGAACGTAAGAACCTTATAAAAGCTTAACGTAAACTTAATGACTTTCTTTCTCATTTAAACCGCTTACATTATTAAAGACGGTCCCTTATAAACCGCGGCAATAAGATAACTTAGTATGATTTAGCTTCTTTAAATAAGATAAAAGCTATTAACGTAACTATAATCGAGAGTTAAGTTATTATCTTTAAGGCTTAGTTTTATAATACTATCGACGTAGTTAATTAAGATGCGATCCTTATAAATCCTTTAAGCTCCAGTGTTATAATTAATTTGGATTTTATTAATAAAAGCATTAAAGCTCTTATTAATAACCTTATAAGTACTTTATAAGTTCTTATATATTTTCTTTATACCTATACCTTTCTTACTTAATTAAGTACTTTACTCCTTTTACTATGTATTTTAAGTTTAAGATGCTTTTTATATCGAACTTCCTTTCTTTAACTTCTATTTTTATATATTATTCTAATTTAATGTTCTTTAATGTTAGTTTTAATAGTATATATAAAAAACCTTACTCCTTAACCTTATAGTAAATAGTAAGTTTAGCTTATAGTTCGATATTATAATCTTTTTATTAACTTTAAATAGTCAGACCTTCTTAAAGTTTAGTTTATCACTTAATTACTTTATTTTTAAGTTCCTTTTAATAAGATAAACTTTATCCTTTTCTTTTAATGGTAATCCTTTAACGCGCTTCTGGTTTATATAATCTTTTATCCTATATCGAATAAAGTTTAATTTAACCTTTAAATTTTCATGTAATAAAGTTAGTTTTTTAGCTTTAATAGGTGCTTGTAATATGTAAACATTTAATCCTTAACGTAAGTTTGCCTTATACCTATAATTTATAAAGAATAATGTTATTTTCATTATCTTTATCCTCATCATATTATACGTTAATTACGTATATAATAGCTACTTTACTTAATTATTCTGCTCGTAATTAATGTATGCTTTTAAGTGTGTTTTTAATACTTAATTTATCCATTCCATTTACTTATCCATTTACGGGTAATATATGGTCGCAAGCTTACTCTTTACCGCTATCCTTTTTATTAGCGCTTATTAAAACTTAAATATGAACCTTATATCTTTATTGGTAATGATCTTATCTAGCTATTTATATTAGCTTATTACTTCTCTTTCGAAGATAAACGTTATTTACTTTATAATAGTTAACTCTTAATATAGTAAAAAGGCTCCTTACTTAATTAATCTCTTTACCACTACTTAAATACTATTATATATTACTCTTATTACTAGATCCTTTAATGGTGGTAACTTAATAATAAAGTTTATAGTAACTAACCCTTATGATCTTTTTACTACCGGTAATAGTTTTAATAACCTGTATAATTAATGCTTTATAACCTTAATCTTATTATATAAGTCGCATCCTTTTAACGCCTCCTTTACGCTTTCCTTTAGCTTCGGCTAATTAAAGTGTCATTATAATAAATAATACGTATTATTTCGAAGTGTCCTCTTAATGGTGACTTATAAATCTACCATATAACTTCTATTCATTATTCTAATTATATATATGCTTTTCCTTCATATTATAGCTTCCGTTATTATAAGTACACTCCTTTTTCTTTCTCACCTTCTTCCTACTCGGCTTATACCTCCTTATCGAGTTCTTTTTAATACTTTCTAAAGTTAACTCATTATTCTCAATATACGGTATAGCTTTTTAACTAAGCTTATAGTAGTTTCATCGTAAAGTAGTCCTCATTAATTCATAATTAATATCGAAGTAATCCGTCCTTTCGTTCCTTTAAGATTAGTAATGTTTTCTTTCTTTCACTTTTCTTATAGTCTACTCATCGACTTAACGCATTTACCCTCGCGTTTTCTGATCCTTTAACGTAATATATCTTAAAGCTAAAGTCCGTTATAAACTTTACTTATTTTATTTATTTCTCGTTTAAGTTTTATAAACTTATTTAGTATTATAAGTTCTTATAATTTATATATACTTACATTAAGTACGTAGTTCTATTTAAGTATGATGCTTACTTCTTAAACGCCTTAATTATAGTTATAAGCTCCTTATTATAAACCGGGTAATTAAGTATTAGTTTTAATAAGGCTTTTAAAAAGAATGTAATAAGGTGTCGCTTCCCTTAACCATCCCTTTAATTAAGTTATCCTTTAATTATAAAGTTTAATATATCGATCTTAACTTTAAATGATTTCATTAAGTCGGGCAGTTTTAATATAAGGTCACTTATAATAAGTTCCTTAAGCTATTAAAATACCTATTCTTAATCCTTTCCTTAATAAGACTTTATATCCTTAATTAAATCATATAATGGTCGCATTATTTTCTTAAAGTTTTTAATAAATATCTGGTAAAAGTTTATGAACTTAATAATAGTTCGTACTTCCATAACGTTTATAAGTATCGGCCAGTTCCATACTACCTTTACCTTTTTTAGTTTTAATAACTTATACTATTATAACATATCGAGCACTTTCCTTACATACCTCTTATATTCTTTTAACGTTCTTAAAAAAGTAAGAATATCATTAAAATAATACACTGCTATCTTATTTAAATATAATTATATCGTATATTTAATAACGAGTTAAAACGTAATAAGCATATTCATTAGTTTGAATGGTATTACGAGGTACTTATAATGTTTATAAAGCATGTGAAATATAGTCTTTTATTCATCACCTTCTTTAATACGAATATAAACGTAAGCAATAAGAAGGTTTAACTATATAAAGTACCTCGCTCTAGCTAACTTTCTTATATGGTCCGTGTTCAGTTTCTTTTAAGTACAGAAAAGTAACACCGATTTTATAAGCGTCACTACTCTCCGAGGGAAGCTGTTTCCAGCTCCTTAAGCTACCACCTCTTACTCGTGGGGTCCTTAAATTAGCTGCTTTAAGTGGGGTCGCTGCCCTTTAACTTTTCACGTCCTAGGACAAAATCCGGCGTCCTAAGATAAAATCCGGCGTCCCAGGACTAAATCCGGCGTCCTAAGACTAAATCCGCGTCTTAAGACCAAATCCGGCATCCTAAGACTAAATCCGCGTCCTAAGACCAAATCCGCAGTCCTAAGACTAAATCCGCGTCTTAAAACCAAATCCGTAGTCCTAAGACTAAATCCGCGTCCTAAGACCAAATCCGTAGTCCTAGGACCAAATCTACAGTCTTAAGACCAAATCCGCGTCTTAAGACCAGCCTCCGCATCCTAAGACCAGCCTCCGCGTCTTAAGACCAGCCTCCGCATCCTAAGACCAGCCTCCGCATTCAGGACTCTATCTCTTAAGATAGTGCGCTTTAGCGGGCGCTACTACATTTAGTATAACTAGTATGACAGCTACTTAAAGAGTCTTAACAGTTAAAATTGTTACGAGCCTTCTCCTCGACCTTAATGTATTATGTTTAAGTTATGGAACTATTTATGTAATGCACTATGCTCTTAATGAATTCCGGCATGTATCGTTAAAAGGGAGTAAATCCCGAATTCGATTCTCTTTCGCGCTATCATACGTCTCTTTACCCCACGATAACTCGAAATGCGAGCGTATTCACGATTAACAGCTAACACCCCTTTAATTATTTCCTCACCCTCATTCCCGGTATAATGAAGTCCTTCAAACGCGAGATTAATAGTAGCGGATAATGATTCTTTACCATTTAGTCATTTAACTATTAATAGTTTATATATATACGAAGCTTCCCATCCTTCTTTAAAATAAATAACATTAAATATCTTATTAATAATATTGATTCCTTAATGTACCCTCTTTTTAGGTTTTCTTTTAAGTACTTCCTTAACTCCTTATCTTATTATATATTACTATAATATACTTTAAAGAGTCGTAATTATGCTCATTCCTTAAGCTTAATTTTATAGTTTTATGGACCTCTCTTTAATAGTCCTTTTAAATACTTACTTTTGAATGCTACGTAACCTTAATACTGGGTCGGTACACTATTCTTCTTAATCTCCTTATTTTGCTAATAATATATAAACTTATTAAATGTTATAATAATATTTACGGCTTCCCCTTAAATAATCCATCCTTAATATATCGAATGTTTACTCTCTTTTACGGAGTATATATCGATTTCACCGTTTACTTTTAATAACTCCCGTGCTAACGTCGTTTTAGCGTCTTAACTTCCTAATAAATTTACGCTTCTTCTTTTAATAGTTAGGTACTCTCATTATCTCGATTATAAGTAACCACCACCCTTTTATTTAATGTTTAAGTCATACTTCTCATATTATAATCATTTTAAAATCATGTCTTTACTTAGCCTTATATTTATAATATTAAATATTATCTTTATAGTCTTTTCTTTAACTTAAATGTTTAATAATACCGTTACTTTTTTAGCTTATTACGTATTAAATAGTCCCTTAACTACTACTAATTACTTTTTTTCTTCTTAAAGTATTTATAACTTATTAATAACCTCTAGTAAGATTAAGTTTAATTATAACCTTTCATTAATTAGTACTCAGATCTGATGTTCCTTTTACTTTACATTTATATATAACTTATGGTGTTATTAAGTAACGTTAGTTTTGATTAGTTCTCTTTTTTAAAAGTTCCTTTTTATTATTATATTACTAACCCCCCCATTATCGGTAATATTTCCTTTACTATAAAGTTAAGCGTTCACGTCCCGCTCTTTCTCCTTTTAAGTAGCCTTAGTGCTTAATCCTATAGTTAATTCTTCTTCGTTTAACGTATTAAATCTGCTTAGCTACGTTTAACTAATGTACCGCTATCTTTTATTATTAGCCCCCTTAATTATATATCTTCGCGGTGGTCGAGATTTATTACGGTTCTCGTACCACTATTCGCACTTTATCCTTACGTAATGCATATAGTTTATAGCTGCGCAATATAATAATGAAACATTTACTTATATCCCGCTATTCCTATATGCCACCGAGTACTAATGTCGTAATCATACTATTACCTTAATGACATTTAGTGCTGAGCTCTTATATTTTTTTACTTCCTAACGGCCTCTTAACGAGTCCGCTTAATACACCTACCGAACCGGCTTTACCTCTCTGTTAATGTCTCGTAATCATTCTAATTAAAAGTTATACTCGTGTTTTTCCTTATAATAAGTTTTATACCCGTGGTAAACATAATAAAACCACGCTACTTATCAATGCCTTACGTGTTTTTAATCCAGCTCATTAACATCCTTAATGTAAACTTCTTCCCGTAATCCATACTTATGTTCTTAGATATAAAAGGTCATTCTTTCATTGTACACTTCTCTCTTCTGCTTCCAGTAACTATATTACGAGATAAATGGTTATCTTTCCGCTATCCATTTCTCTTCTTTGCTTTCGTACTCTTATTCTAGTAGTATAATTACATCCTTTTCCTCCTCTTCTTCCAGCCTTAACGGTCTATCCTATTAGGTCTTAATCATTATAATTAATCTTATAGTTTTATATAACGTTGTTTTAAAGTTAAGTAAAGGCTTGTTTAACTATTCTTAAAGCCTCTTACTTTCTTTATAACTCGCTTTTTACTATTATAATTACTTTTTATACTTTAAGTACTTTACTTTATAAGTAAAACGTACTTAACCTTAATGGTTAACTTACTTAAGTAGTGCTTTATTACCTTCTCTCGTTCTAAGTTAAGGTTAAGCTTTACTGTTCGGTTATTAATAGTAGCTTTAATAATAGTTTAACTTAATTGAATAAGATCCTTAAATCGTTATCCATTATAACTAACTAACTTACTTCGTTAAAACTATTATTATCATTATTATTATCGTCGACCCCTCCTCTTAATATTTAATCATTATCTATAACGTTTTCCTTACTATTATAATTAACGTATGTTAATTTTAATATCTTAGTTTCCTTAAAGATGTTTATTGTCTCTTTCCTTAAGACCGGCTTCTACCTGACCTTCTTTTACTTCTTACATTTCCACGCGGAATATCTCTTCTTATTATAGTTATAATATTGCACGTTAGCTTTATCTTAAGATTTCCTTACTTAAGCTTACGTTATCTTAACGTTTATAGGTCTAAAGTATGTCCCTTACGACGTTCCTTTATGCTTATTCTTCTTATAACTATTTTTTAATATATACTTGACAAGCTAGTAGCTCTTTCCTCCCTTCTTCTCTCGCTACTTAATAAAGTTATGGTCATCGATCTTAACTGTTAACGCTATAAAGGCGTCAAGCTTTAACTCTTACTAATCCACCTTATATACTTTATCCTTTACACTATCCTTTAGTCCTTTATAAAATGCTCGCTTTTACATATCTTTATTTTAACGTGTCTTTATAACTTTTTATATAAACTCCATCACGTAAGTAAACGCTGCTTTAGTTTGCTTAAGCCATCTTAGCCATTCCTTGGCTCAGTGAACCTTATCTTGCTTTTTAAACACCTTCGTAATTTCTTCCGCGAATACGTTTATCCCGTCGTATAGTCGACTAGTATATAATGAGAGTTTCTTATTTCCATCCTCCTTTAACCACTCCTTTTACGCCGAACTGCACCACTTAACAGCTTTTCTTTTTAATAACGAAATAATAAATACTGACTTATCTTTACTATTTATGAACTTTTCGTTATAATACGAACAGTACGAACGTACTGTTAATAACTAAGGTTACAGCTTATCTTACATATCGTCGAAATGTAATAGCATTAATAGTTTTACCTTATTCTTTATATCTACTTTCTCCTTTAGTTCCTCTTACTTTTCCTTAACGTTATCAACCTTATCGCGTGTTTCCTTACTTTTTAACGTTAAGGCTTAAACTTAAGCGATAAGACTAATAACTACTTCTTTTATCATAAGCTTAGTAGGTTATGTTAGTTAAAACATAATGTTTATAAAGTTCCTTCATTTTTTCATAATAGAATAAAGGAAGTAATTAACGTATAATAATCCGGTGTCTATATTATTAAGGAATAGATAATGGAACTTTAATAAGGTTAATAAGCGAGGCTTTAGCAATATATTATACTTAAGTTTAAACATAAGACTGTAAAATAGCTTAAGCACTTATATTAATTACTATTATAATAAAGGGAACTATTTAAGTCATAGTCATAACCATCATATATATACTTCTTAAATCACTCTCTTAGCCGTAATCCTATACGTATAAGATCACTTAGCTCACCGTGATCCTTATAAGCCTTTACTGGTAGGATCACTTAGCCTACCGTAATCTGCTATGGGCTAGATCACTTAAATCACCGTAATCCTAGTGATCCTTTTACTACTAGCTCATTCCTATGGGGTTAAGCCCTACTAGATTCTACTGCCCTACGCTACCTTCTCTAGCTCCCATTTAGCCGCTAGTCCCACCTAGTCCTGCCATCCTATTGCCAACTGTCTGATAGCTATTAGCTCTTTTAGATTCATGATATAAATTCTAAGGGAAATTTTTAGCGTCTCCATAGTATATAGGCACTAGCTAAGTCCTAAGCGCTCTGCCACATCGTAGCGCCACATAGTGGTGCGCGCAGCGCACATGCACGTAACAACATAAATACATCCTTAGAATCTTAGTCTGTGATCTAAAGACTATATACGTTAATGATCAGCCACACGCATGATTAACCATATGTATCCAGATCTATACATTAATAATCACCATTACACATCAGTGATCGGCTAAGGATATGTTAGTAGTGAGCTAAATGGAAGCCCATGGAATTTACGGCTTCTAATATATAAAGAACTATATATTCTTTTAAGTAGTGTAGCTTAGCCATCGAAATACATAAGTCTTTACCTACTACATACATTGCCACTTCCTTTACTTACCTTGCACCACTTCCACTACTTACCTTATACCTTTAGTCTTTATCATTCTTTCCACTTTAATGAAGAAGCCTTTCTTCTACTTCTATACTTAAGTAAGTTTTTACCTTATAAGCTTACTTCTTATATATATTAATTATAATATTACATCTTTTCTTAAAGTTTTTAAACTACTTTAATATAAAATATTTAACTTACGATTATTAAACTATTTAATAATTTATACTTACTTTAAGTTCGATTAATATATTAATTACGGTTTTTAACGTTATATTTTATATAAAAACTACGTTATTTTAACTAGTTATTATAATTATTATGTTTATTATACTAACTTATAAGAGTAAAGGTAACTTATTAATGATAAGGTAAAATATATTATAATGATTTTAATATAATAAATATAAGTGTTAATCGTAATAATTAATTAACGTTTTATAAAAAAGAAAGAAGAAAAGAAACTAAAGATATAAGAAAGGGAGGCCACTTAAATAACTGCGGTCTTATAAATAAGTACGTTATATAAGCCGCTTAATAAGCGACGTTACGAGTTATAGCGTCATAAGTTGCTTAATAAGCAGTTACTTTATAAGCGGCTCGCGACGCGAGCTGTAAATCCAGCAGCGGCGGCCGTCATATACCTAGCGGTTAATGGACCTATTTAGGCCAGGTCAGGCCTGGCTCAGATTCCTATGACTGGGCCTAGCCCCGTGACACATTGCATATTATATAGACAAAGAAATATCGGATCGATATTCCTCTGCCTCGTGATAAATGCAAACATGCTTCTCCATCTTCTGCCGCCGCTGAAATCTGTAGACTGACTTAAAGACGTCCACAGTAACCCCTCTTTTCCTACATGTACCTTGTAGCCCACGTTTTATCTGACCATTGAGCACCTGCGCACCCTAACAACCAAATCGCCTGACTTCCCATCCGGATTCCCAGCAAGACCAAGCTCATACCGCGAAAAAATGATGGCCGTAGCCTGCCCCACAATCTCAGACCCTAGTATGTCTGTTCCTCCCGCGCCATCATCATACACGAGGTTGACCACACCGTTCGCAGACCGTAAAGCGTCGTCCAATTTCTCGTGAGCCCCTTCTGTCCAATCTACCCCAGAAGAGTGCAGGTCGCCTTGGAGTCCGGTCACAGTTTGAGGGTGGGAAAGGAGGCCGGCTGTGGTACTTATCAGTATCTGCACTGCGATGTCCCCTGCACTCTCCACTTCTGTCTTCTCCTGAGAAGTCTCGGGGTTGAGGGTGTGCACAATGTCAGCCACCAACTTGCGGTACGCATGGGAGAGGTTAACCACATTGCCGGATTGGGCGCGTTCGTCGAGAGTGAGCCGGCAGAAATGCAATATCTCCTTTGTGATCACGGATGATGTCTCTCGGTTTCCGTGGACCTGGGCTGAAGAAGCAGCGCACACAAATGGTCTGGGCATGTCGCGCCCCTTTGGCTCCGTGACTCCATCAGATGGTGTCGAGGGGTCAGTGTCGTGGTGCTCACGTCCAGGAAAAGAGGCAGCTGCCGGTGCTCTTGGACGGGGCACGGAAGAGACGCGGCGATACCTGGAGCGATAGACGGCTACAGCGACCAGTCCGACGAGCAAGAGAAAGACATAGATGGGAAGGAGTCTGGATGACGAGGTCTTCGACAATAACTGAGCCATGAACTCAGATAGGCGAGACTGCACAGCTTCCGGGAGTGTTGCAGCGGTTGTAGGCTGGGCGTTGACTGGCACGATCAAGGGTAGAAATCGGGGTGGGATGAAGGGGACTAGTGTCATTACGAGTTTGTCCTTCATCTTGGCAAACCTGCTCGTCGTTTAAATGTAAGAAGATGGAAGCAGCTCAGATACGGGGGGCAAAACTGATTGTTGGTTGTAAGGAAAGCTTGACTATGGTGGTTGATTGTGTTTCCACGTGTCAAGGAGGGTTAATTGGGAAGGGGGAAAGCATCAAACAGGAGTGGGAAAACAAGAAAAGTCGTCCTCGCAAAGCAAACAAAGCCTGTGTCTGACGCTTGTCAGCAAGCAGCCATTGAGCTTGTTGGCCATGCAGCTGCAGACCTGAAACCAAGCGATCTTATCCAGGCCAGTTTGACAGCCAAACGACCGGGTTGCCCAAAGACGCGGACAAAGTAAGGTTTGCGGCTCAGGGGCTGACGTTCAGGGGGCACAGCAGTCTGCAGTATCAACCGAAACCCGGTCACACGCCGGTTATAGAGTCGGCAGGGGCCGAGAAGACCCGCAGCATTGAGCTTCCCCGGGAAAAAAAAGTCTCGCAAGTACCTAATTAAGAGACGCCCGTTTGACAAAATGAGCAAAAAGGAAAATCCTCTATAATTGTGATTTTTTGGGGATCGACCCCGAGATTGAACTTCATCCATGTCGGCGATCCGCTGAGATGCGACAGAAATTAGCCGATCGGGAAGTCACCCATTCGATCGCGCTTACCTAATCCGCTTAGCTCCACAAGTCTTCGGCTCCTCAATCGACAGTTGAGGATCGTGAGTGCATTATGTCATCATCGATTGCTCAAAAAGCGACGACTGAACTTCTGTTGCCCCGATGCAACCCATCAACAGCCTCCGGGAATCTACAGTTGCGGAGAATGCAGCAATTAGACGTCCTAATTCTCGGCGCCGGCTGGTCAGCCACCTTCTTAATCCCGCTGCTGCGCAGTCGGAAGTTGGCCTTTACAGCAACCACGACTGATGGGCGCAGCGTCGCGGGGTGCCCCACTCTCAGATGGAAATTTGACCCTACCCATCCGGACGACATCGCTACCCTCCCGCGGGCGCGGTACATTCTCATTACCTTTCCGCTGGTCGGGAAGGGCCCGAGTGAGCTTCTCGTCAAGACTTATGACGAGACCCATCGGCGTCAGTCCACTGCTGCCGATGCGTTCCGGTTCATTCAGCTCGGGAGCACCGGTATTTGGCAACAGCCTGAACCGGGGTCCGGTCCCTGGATGACGCGGCATTCACCTTACAAGAGCGACGACAGGCGCGCCGTAGCCGAGGACGAGCTGCTGGCGCTGGGAGGCTGCGTTCTTGATCTGGCGGGACTGTGGGGTGGGGAGCGCGACCCGAGACACTGGGTCGATCGCGTCGCTACCACCAAAGAGGCTGTCAGGGCTAAGAAAAGTCTGCATATGATTCATGGTGTCGACGTTGCGAGAGGCATTGCGGCTGTTGTGCAGGGCGGGGATGAGAAGTGGGCAACCGCGGGCAAGGGCCAGAGGTGGATGCTGACGGACGGGTTTGTGTATGATTGGTGGGCTTTGTTTGCTGGGTGGGCGGAGATTAGCAAACTTGAGGACAAGGAAGAGGGGCAAGCAGATAAAGCGCCGAGCAAACAGGCAACGTGGGTGTTCGAGTTGATGGTGGAGGAGGGGGTGCGGGCCCTCCCGAGATCGATGGAGATGCTGGGGCGATGCTATGATACGAGGGAGTTCTGGGCTGCCTTTGGACTTGCGCCTGTCAAGGGGAGGATATAATCACGTTCGCTCGGCCCGCCAGGTGTTTGCTGGTCTTGTTGTGTCTAGATTGGCAAGGGCCGATACAGAATAAAATATTGTTGATTTCGTGTACACTCCACGGGTGTTCCTTTCACTTGACGACTTTTGCTTCAAAAGTGATACCTCACATAACACGGCGGGGTCTTCATAGCATTCTTTTGGTGACCGCTGGTTGTTGCCTGGCGAGCTCCCTGCTGGTTGTGGTGGCGTTCAGTTGCTAACCTTGCTGCCCGCCTGGTTGGGAGAGAGAACCAGAAGACCTACCCAACGAGATTGGACCGCTTTGATGCAGACGCAGATTGGAATCACAGTGAGACAAATCAGCGGTTGTCGTATAAAGTACTGTACATGTACCTACCTAACGTGACCCTGTCGGGTGTGCTAGGCTGTGGTAACTAGTGGGTTCTATCGGTGGCGTTCTGATCTGTCTTTTCAAAGCACTCTTTTTATGTACCAGATACCTACGTATCTGAGCACGGTAACCGCCAACATTCATCAACGTCGTGGCTCACACAGGCAGGCCACCGATAAGAAAGGGAACCCCACTTGAGGCCAACAGACTTATGCGAGAGGCCGACAACGCTAGGACCGTCACATGGGCGGCCCAAATAGCCGCGTTTGAATCCATTCAAAGACCTCAATCCTGTCAGCATGAAGGTTGGCTACTGAGTGGCTTTCATCCGGCCAAATCTTTGCGTTGGATGCACATATTCTAGTCGCTATTACGCTACATGTACCGTACGTTGCTCCAATGCGATTTGATGCTTGATGCGATACGAGAGAAGTCTGCCGAAACCTCGCCTACTTGCCCTCTGGCAACCCCTGATGGTGCCGCAAGGTTTTCTCAGAAGAAGCAAATATCTGCGGGGCCCAAACCTGAATTTAAAAACTGGGCTGACCACTGCCGCGGCGACTCGTGGTAGCCTGCAGGTTGCACCACGGAGGTCCTCCTGCCTGTCAGCCAATGGCAAACCTGACGAGATCGATGAATGCGCAGCCCGAGAGAGGGTTGATTTCAGGCATCTAGAGCTACCTACCTAAGATAGGTACCCAATGGGTCTTATTTTTCTTCTCGCTCTCAGATTTCGGCCACTTCAATCTTTCTTTTCCCCCAAGGGAGAAACGAGTCAACAACATTACACGACCCAGCCATCGCTTCTTCCTCTACCAACACTTCACCTGAGCTATTTTTGCGAATCGCAATCGTTTCAAGAGGATGTGGGGGAACAACAGGTAAGCCAAAGCAGTCACGATTTTGTCGTCTCTCGCTAAATGGGCCTTGCTAGATCGAAAGGGCCCTCCCAGAACCAAACCAATAAAGGACGTTGCTGGAGTTTTGACGCAACCGGCAGCTGCAAACTTGGCAACAGGTGTAAATTCGCACACATCACGCCTACGCCTCAGCGTGGACCTCCGAATGCGGCATCACCTGGTATACCGTCGCACAACAACACAACCCGTCAACCCGTTATGCGATATGGCAAGCTTGTCGAGTGGAAGCGTCTCTTGCGACAAGGCTCTCCGGGTTCACGACCAACCCATGGTGGGCGTTTCTTCGAACTTGGCCTCGAGTTGATGGAAGGCGACGTCGGCGGCTCCCAGGAAGTCATCAGACTTCTTGTCACTGAAGCGGGGCTTTCTCTCATCAGACATGTCACGGATCACCAGATACCAGATGCAGGGTCGGGTACGGATCACCAGATGCCAGATGCAGGGTTGGGTAGTGCCAAGACTCGGCTCTGGAACAACCAGCTCAAGCCGCTTTTCGGCCTCGTCACCCATCCACGCGTCGCCGACTCTGCTGTCCTCGAGCTGGAAGTATCGGCACTGATGAACTTCCTTCTCGGCGTCAACGGCACTCGGCTAATAAGGGTCTACAACTTTATCATTGCTCTCGTTACATCTTGGCCCGCGCAGCCTGCTTCCTCTTCCCGGATGTCTGCCGTGGAGCTATCACTTGGAGTGTTGACCAAAATCGTCGATTGCAATACCACCAACATGGTCAACGAAAATTTCCACGCCCTGGTCACATCCTTCTCGGCAATTGTCCAGAAGGGATCCGAAGCAGGGGAAGAGTTCTCCGAGTTGCAAGCCACCAAGTACCTCCATTATATCAAAGGTCGCCTGAGTGTCGCCAGTGGCATCCCGTCTTTAACCAGCGCCCCAGCTACGCCGGTTGTACGGGAATCATTCGTCTTGAGGCGTGACCTCCCGGGTCACCTGTCGGCTGAGGGTCGTCGACATGACAACGACCATGCGAGCATCACCGACGTGAAGATCATGCCCACCTTCGAGGAGATCGTCTCCCCGCGTGGCGAGTACCTTCCAACAAACGACCCGTCACAGTGGCATGTGCCCGGCATTCATGGCAGGCTGGACAGAGAATTTCGTCTTCTCAGGGAGGACACTATTGGTCAGCTTCGAGATGCGGTGCGAGAAACGCTCGAGGCAATACGGCAATCAGGAAACACCCCTGCCAGCCGGGGCAGGAATGGTCTCCGAACATACCGGTACGACCAAGCCAGGATAGTGGATCTCGAGTTCAGCGAATTTAGCGGTCTGGAGATGGTTGTGCGCTGTGTTCAGCCCGCGCCACAGAAAATGGATTTGAAGAAGAGACGAGAATGGTGGGATCACTCCAAGCGACTCCAAGTTGGGGGGTTGGTCTGCATGCTTGACGCCAGAGGCAAAATGGTCTTTTGCGAGGTTGCAAGCTCAACACTCAGAACCGCCGATGACAAAGCCCAAGGGGGCCGATCAGTGCAGTTGCCGGAGGCCGGCGCAGCGGCCAAGGAGAAAGTGTCGCTTGCAGATGATGGGAGTTTCACCTTTGTTAGTCTACAGCTGATAGACGCTGGCAATCGAGAGCTTGGCCAAGCGCTGCGATGGGCCCAGGGTATCGGCTCCTTGCCGCCACGATATCTCGTCGAGTTTCCTGGTGTTCTGCTCGCGTCCTTCAAGCACACCCTTGCCGCCCTTCAGCAGATGTCGCGGAAACCCGATCTGCCATTCACCGACCTCTTGGCGCCTTCCACGACGTCGGGAGAATCCGTCAGACTGAACCCTCCTCAGTATGCTAGGAAAGCTGGATTCACCTTTAACCTGAAGTGTGTTACTTCCGACAGGACTGGTTTTCTGGTCTCACCAAGCCAAAACACGGACTCAGAGAAGTTATCCAAACGGTCTAGTCTGGATCCGACGCAAGCCCATGCGCTGTTGAACACTCTGTCCCGAGAAATCTCTCTCATCCAGGGGCCTCCCGGCACGGGAAAGAGCTACACAGGCGAGAAGGTGATCAAAGTCCTGCTCGCGAACAAAGAAAAAGCTCGTCTGGGACCTATCTTGTGCGTATGCTACACGAACCACGCCCTCGATCAGCTCCTCGAGCATCTATACGGCGACGGAATCAAGAAGATCATCCGAATAGGCTCCCGGTCCAAGTCTGACATATTGCAAGGATTGAATCTCCGCGTTGTAGCCAAGGGAGCCGACCGCACCAAGACTGAAAAATGTTCCTTCTTTGAACACAAGAAGGAGATCACTCGGATTGTGAAGGAGTCCAACGACCTCCTCCGGCAACTCTCAGCAGCAAGCTCTCTGGCCGCCATAAAGAACTTTCTTGCAGAGAGTTCTCCATGGCATCATGACCAGATGTTTCGCACTGATGATGAAGGTTGGCACGAGGTCCACCACAAACGAGAAAACGCCATCGAAGCTTGGCTCCAACGTGGATCGTCGTCTGAAACCACATGCCGGCCTCTTGAGGACCTCGAGCGCGTCGGGCTGTGGGACATGACCCAACACGAACGGCGTCGGCTACATCGACACTGGCTCGAGAGCATTGGGAACCGAATCACCACACAGCTTTTATGCCTGCATAGGGAATTTGCAAAGGAGAAGGAGCTTCGAGACCGCGCGAACCGTGAGTTGGACTTGCGTTGTCTTCATGAGGCCGACATTGTGGGCGTCACAACGACGGGTCTGGCAAGCAATCTTGACCTTCTCAGGAAGCTTCGGTGCAAGGTTCTGCTCTGCGAAGAAGCTGGCGAGGTTCTGGAAGCCCACATACTGACGGCCCTCCTGCCATCTGTCGAACACGCGATCCTGATCGGGGATCACATGCAGTTGCGGCCGCAGATTCAGAACTATGAGCTCCAGAGCACCAACCCACGAGGCGAGCAATACTCCCTGGACATGTCCCTTTTTGAGAGGTTGGTTCGTCCGCCGCACACCGAGGACATTCGACTTCCTTACAGCGTGTTGGAAACTCAGAGGCGGATGCATCCTTCAATATCCGAGTTGGTGCGCTCGACGCTATACCCCGCACTGAGAGATTCAGAGCACGTCAACGACTACCCTGAAGTTAAGGGCCTGAGGAGACGCCTGTTTTGGCTGCACCACGAGCAGCCTGAAGCCGGGGCAGCGAGCCAGGACCCGCTGGCCACATCGCATTCGAACCCCTGGGAGATCGAGATGACGGCGGCTCTGGTGTCGCATCTTGTACGACAGGGCGAGTATTCCAACGGAGACATTGCGGTGATCACCCCTTATCTCGGCCAGCTCCACAAGTTGCGCCGCAGGATGGAGTCGGTATTTGAGATCTGCCTCAACGACCGAGATCTGGCGGACCTCGAAGCACTCGAAGCAGACAAGGCGGAACTTTCGGCGGCGGCACCTCTGCGCATCGGCAAGACGACCCTCCTCAAGAGCGTCCGAGTAGCTACGGTAGACAACTTCCAAGGCGAGGAGGCCAAGGTTGTCGTCATTTCTCTCGTCCGAAGCAACAACCAAAATCGGTGTGGTTTCCTCAGCACCTCAAACCGGATCAATGTCCTCCTCTCGCGGGCCAAGCACGGCATGTACATCATCGGAAACTCCAAAACGTACAGCAACGTCCCCATGTGGGTCGATGTTATCTCCATGATGCAGAAGGAGAGCAATCTTGGCACCGCCCTGGAACTGCAGTGTCCCCGGCACCCGGCCACGCCGATTCTGGTCTCCCACTGGGACCATTTTGCACAGTTCGCTCCGGAAAGCGGGTGCAACCTGCCATGCGACAAGAGGCTTCGGTGTGGACATTCCTGCACTGGTCGATGCCATTCAGATGCTCTCCACCACGCCGTCAAATGCCTCGAGAAATGCCCCAGATCCAAGAAAGGATGCGACCATTCTTGCCCGCGATTCTGCGGCGATCCCTGCCATGACAGGTGCCAAGTCTTGTTGCGAGACATCAATCTCAGACTGAAGTGCGGCCACGCGGTCTCCTCGGCCCATTGCTGGGAGGCCCAGGCTCCGGATTCTATTCGGTGCATGGTGGAAGTCGCGCGCGCCGTTCCCGGATGCAACCATCAGGTCAAGGTGAAGTGTTACGAAGACGTCACTGCGGCCACCTTCATGTGTCGGGCTCAGTGCGGCCATCACCGCCTCTGTGGCCATACCTGCAAAGACGCTTGCTTCAAGTGCCGCCCGCGGGAAGACGGCAAAGTCGCTACGGAGAATCACGGAATCTGCAACCAAGTCTGCGGCCGGAGCTACCAAACCTGTCGCCACAGCTGTCAACAGACGTGCCACGGAGAAAAGAAGTGCGGACCTTGCGTGCTGCCGTGTGAGGCCCGTTGCAGTCATTCGAGGTGTAGCAAGCCTTGCCACGAGCCTTGCGCTCCATGTGCCGAGGACAAGTGCGCATCGAGCTGCCCACATTCGAGCTGCACCATGCCGTACGTTTTGTTCTGTTTTTTTTTTTTTTTTTTTAAGCATACTTGAAAATGGGATGCTAACCTGCGCGTGATAATCTAGGTGCGCAGCACCGTGTGTTTGGGTCCCGTGCTCGAGACGTTGCGAGGAAAGGTTGGCCTGCGGGCACCAGTGTAAGTTATCAACACTCTGCAGGTAACACCGAGGCGAAAAGGAGTTACTAAGACGACACAAGGTCCTTCTCTATGTGGCGAACCATGTCCAGAGCCTCGATTCTGCCCGCAGTGTGGGTCCGAGGACGTCAAATCCTCGGTTGTCGATCTGCTCGAGATGAAGACGTACGGAGAGATCGATCTCGACGCCGATCCCTGCATCTTCCCCGACTGCGGCCACATCCTGGCCATGACATCGATGGACGGACAGATGGCCATGTCGGACCACTACGAGATGGACGATCAGGGCCTTCCAGTTGGCCTCAGGTCCTCCTCCAAGGCCTTCTCGATGGATGAGATCAAGGCCTGCTCGACCTGTCGTGCGCCGCTCCGCAACGTTTCTCGGTACGGCCGCATAGTCCGGCGCGCGATGCTGGACGAAGCCACCAAGAAGTTCACGACCTGCTCGAACGAGAGGTGCGACGCTCTCACAAACAGCCTTCTCGACGAGCGAGAGAAGCTGGAGCGCACGGCCGATACCGCCAAGATCGCACCCCGGCAGTCTCGAGGCCCAACATCTGGAAAACTGACGATTGCGGGGGCTCGGTTTAAGCAGCTCCGTGCCGTCCAAGAGTGGGTCCCGTCGGACAGATACGCGTCGATAATGAGGCTCTTGCGGCAGATCAGGACGTATGCGGGCGAGGTGCGCAAGGAGGAGCAGCCGTTCCAGCGTGTGGCGGATCTCGTGAAGCACGCGAATCGACAGAACAAGACCACGTCGCAGTTTGTCTTCGACGAGGAGTCTGTCATCCAAGTCCGCGGCGAAGTTTTGGCCAAGGCGCTTGCGTTGAACTGCGAGATCGTCATCCTCCTAGACTTCCTCAAGCTCCTCGAAACGTCGGGCACGGCAGCCGGGGGGGTCAAGCCCGAGATGATCGACTGGAACATTGCGCCGCAGCTGGGCGACTGTGAAAAGGTCATTGAGCTAGCTCACGACAGCGTGCGGCCGCGACAGGAGGTCGAGGGGCGGGTTTATTACGCCAAGTTCTGCGGCATCTCGAGGGCGTTGTACAAGTATGGTAGGCAGGCCAAGCCCGCGGCCGTTGATCCGGAAGCCGGAGGGGAGCCGCAGACTGACGAGGAGAAGGAGAAGGAGAAGGAGATGGACAAGAAGCTGGAGGAAATGAAGAAAAGGGCTGTTCGGCATCTGGAACAGGCAAAATCCCTAATGGAGAAATCTGCGTCGGCAGCAGTGTTAAGGCCAGAGGTGGAGGCTGCGGAGGGCATGCTTCGTGGCGAGATATTTTACCAGAATGTTAGCGTGGAAGAGATGCGGGCCGTCTACGCGGCTATGGCTGTGGAGTTCAACGGCACGGGCCACTGGTATACCTGCGCCAACGGGCACCCGTTCACCATTGGCGAGTGCGGCATGGCCATGCAGCGAGCGAGATGTCCCGAGTGTGATGCGCCCGTCGGAGGGGCGGATCATGTATCCGCGGAGGGGGTGCAACATGCTGCGCATATTGAGGAGCTCGGACGGGGATTCGCCGGGCTAAGGATTGGAGGTTGGAGGCCGTTTGGTTAGGTCTGAGGTTATCGTTGAGAGTATAGATTGGTCTAGAAAGGAAGAGAAGAGCCGAAATGTCTGAAAGAGTATACGGAGAAGAGAGTTGTTGAGAGGGAGGCCCGGAACACTGGCGAATGTTGTGTATCGGGGAGGTTAAAACAAGATTGAACGGGTTGAGAGACCCGTAACCGATTGTATTGGAGTACCATGCAGGTTGTGGAGGAGTGGGATTGGTTTGAAGGACATGTATTACCAAGGTACGTAAACTCTAGTTTGTAACTTAACAATTTGCAGGGTCCCCCGGTCGCCTTGAGCTTCCCCGGTTCACACTTCGAGAAAAGTGCTGGTGCTGTTGTATGAGTGAATGAATGTGGTGAATTAATGTGGTGGATTAATGAGTGAATGAATGTGGTGAATTAGATGCGATTGTCTTCTATTTACTGCAACCTAGGGAGAGAAGTTCGTTGATATTCTTGTTCTCATTTAGTGGGAAAAACTACCCCTACTTCCTTTATCCTGCTATACCTAGTGAATCTCCTTTCTCTCACGTGCACTTTGTTCCCATACCCTTCACACTAAGGGACCACATTTCATTGTAACTGGAATGACTTCAAGTTCACAAGCTCTCGTAAGAAGCAGGGGCGGGATGTGCAAGGGTGTGGGTGAATGGATATATCGAAGAGGGGGTAGCTACTGAATAAGGTCGAGAACATATTCCATCTCGTTGGGCTACACGCCTTACCAGCGGTTTCATATTGTTCAAGCCACACGACCGACGAAATTACCAATCGTGCTGGTGAATGGTGCTTCTTGATGTTGTTAAATAGACGGTCTGGTCCTATGGTATTGTGTCTCGCTGAAAGGTACATCGTCTTATTGTATGTACAACCCCCATGAAAGCCCGCAGTCAACCTATTGTCAACGTATTCAAATTTCCCTATTGTCTAACTGCTCAGAAAAGTATATAAAGCCCGTCAACGTCGACTTTCAAGGACCTCAAACCACAACTCTTTCTCTCTTCCACACAGAAGTCGAGTCCCATACCACCCAGGGCAGACCGCACAATTCCCATGCGTCCTTCGTTGGCAATCCTGCAATCATGTCTACAAACTTCCCCGTGCCCCCCCGTCCGCTACCTCCGACCTGGGAACCCTGTCAGATGCCTCTGCAGTGGAAGCTGGTGTGCGCCTGGCAGGACGAGAGTGCTAACGGAGTGAGTTTTGTAGCCATGGATATAGGTTCGAAAAATCGGGCGTCCTGCTTCTATGGCACGATCGCGAATATGACCGACGATCCTTCTTTACTGGCGGACAAAATCTATGCGGCGGTTCGGGACGAACTCCGGCGTGGGTATGATCCGAACCATCCCGGCTGGTAAAAATCCCCGACGAGGAAATTTATCCCGCATCGAGAGGAGTTTCTATCAAGGACTACTCTCGAGAAGTTCCGCGTCCGTGTCCTCCCGCACAGATGATGAAGCGGCCTACCGTCCGCTTTCTACCCCAGCTACACGAAGCCGACGCTTGGAAGGACCTTACGAAAAAAGCCTTTCTTCGTCAGATACGGTTCTACCAGAAGCAACCGCCCTCTACCCGCATCCATAAGAACATTATTGTGTTCCATGGGGCTGATGTTCCTTACGGGTTGATTAGGGCTTTCTGGGTCGATGATCTTAGGCTGAATGGAGAGACCACTGTGGCCAAAGAGTTGGTCGATGTCAGCCCAGTTCCCCGACCCTATTTCCGTATTGGTGGGGGTCGTGGGTGGGAGTGGCGTCACGACGTGCCGCTCAAGCCTGACTGTGACCTTGAGTCGATCCGGAGTTACCCCGCACTTGTGAGCGAAGTAGATCGCTTCAATAAGGACTTCATCATGCAAGGGGTCAAGAGCGCCTGCTCGTTCCTACACAAGATGAAGTACGCCCATAACGACATTCGACCGGAACACGTCCTCCTTACACTCGACCGCAGGTACTGCCCGGATGGGCAGTACTACTACTGGCCCGTGCTGATCGATTTCAAAACCTGTGCCCCGTTCGGCGAGGTCGTACACTTCATCAACGCCGAAACGGAAAGGGCCTTCACGACTTCTGCGGAGGAGAACGATACGCAGGCTTTGACGAAGTTGGAGGAATGTGTGGACGAAATTATGGGCAAACTCGAGCTCCTGAGAGCCTAGATTGGGGGGGGCTATGGTAATGACTACATACAGTAAGGACTGGAAGGGGGAAGGGGATGCAAGTTTGTTCACAGAGATGGCGGAGGAATGATTGACGCATTGGTCGTTAAGAAAGGAGTGGCGGCAATAAACTTACCTATGGTACATGTACCTAGAAATGCACCTAGCTATGTAGTACGTTATGCAAGATAGGTAATTAATTAGGAGAATCCACAGCATCTTAATAAAAACATATCTTAGGCTTTCTTTACACTTGGAATGGCATATACATGTGTTACCTCACTCGTGGGAGGACTGGTACTTCCAGGCATCATTTAAAGGTTCTCATGTATATATTCAGCGGCTCCCCCCATCCCTATGTAGTACTCTGCACAAGCAGTTCTATCACCTTTACAGCCTCATTTTGACAAACCTAACCCGTACGCTTGCCCCTGGGCCCCCACTTTGCCATCATGTCCGCTCATTCAAGCTGAAGAGGATGCGCCTGGAGGTACTCTTCCAAAGTGGACAGTCGACCTCGCGCATTCTGCGCCGCCCAGGCAACCAGCCTCTCGGACTCCGGCCCAAAGTACCCAAACTCCTCCCAATAGCCAAATCCCTCCGCAAACAGATCCGCCACCCCCTCATGAAAGGCTCTTTTTAAACTCTTCAACCGGAATCTGCTTGTAGACAATGGTAAACCGGTCGCGGTAACCTGCCAACACCTCACCTCTACGCCGTCGTGATTTAGTTGCACATGTGATCCAGATACGCCGAGAACATTCAACGCTTCCTGGCTACCTAGCTGTATCCTCAAATATAATCTACTGCAGTTACGCCGCTAACCCTTTGTCTTCCTCTCTCACCTCAAACCTCCAGCCAAACTCATCCGCAACCTCGCCCGTCTGAATAGCCCGAAACCTCCCCAACAGCTTCCTAAAAATCGGACCTCCTTCTTTTTGATCGTCGGGTATATACTTTACAACTTCCTCCGCGCCATCCTTATCAACCGCCACCCTCGGGTGTCTATTGTCAAGTTTCGCCGTGCCCCGTCTGGTAATCGACCGGACCGAAACCAGGCCCACAGCCGTGCCCGCTCCAATCACCTCGCTGAACTCGGGCAGGTCGGTGTACCTGACCACTTTCTTTTCCACCTGCCACCCCCAGCCCTTTGCAATCTGCTGCACGCTATCGCTCGTCAGACTATCGATGGCGCAGGGCGACTTGGGTATCACCAGCGTCGTCGTCGTCACGCCCCCGCCCCCGCCCCCGCCGGTGTCAGCAAGGACGACGCCGATGAACCCGCAGAGACTGAACTCGTCCACCTCTTCGTGCCGGGAGCTATCCAGATGCAGCGTGATATCGTACCCGTCCGTCTTGGCCCGCCCCTGCCAGCGTAAGACGCCGGCATAATTGCCGCCCGCCTTGGCATTTCCGGTGCCTTTTGGGGCGGCGCGGTCAAAGTCGTCTAGGATCAGTGCTTTCACAGCCCCATCCACCACCACCACCGCTTCTTCTTCTCCTTCCTCCCCTCGCCCATGGTCATTACCCGGTAGTGGTGGTGGTGGCGGTGGTGGTGGTGGTGGAGCACCAGAGGGCGTCGGGAAGACGTAAACGCAAAACGTGACCTCCTCGGGAACACCGGGCGGGAACTGCGGTGCGGACGCGAACGTCAACGGACGACAGTAGAGCGACCAGCCGGTCTCGTGGGGGGGTACGAACTCCGCATTGTGCGCGACTGCCGCCCGGCACGCGCTGACGAAGAGGTCCAGCGGCACGGCGGGCATGTTGAGAACCGCGGAAGAGTGTCGCAGACGCAGGCCGTTGCGATCCGGGCGGAAGATGGAGATGGCGCCGGACGGCAGGCGGAATGCCTTCAGGCCTTCAAACGCTTGTTGGCCGTAATTCAGCCCCGGGGCCAGGCCGTGGATGCGCAGGCAGGGGTCGGGGACGAATTTGAGGGGTGACCATGTTTTGGTTGTGTTGGAGTAGGTTGATTCGACATGGCCGTTGACTGCAGAGACAAAAGATTAGTGCGTCTTTGAAAGAAAGAGCCAAGGTCAAAGAAAAGGGGTAAAAAGGAGGAGAAAAGGGGGAAGGGAAAGAAGAAAGGGAGGGGAGGGAAAAAAAGGGGCCCGAGAGAGATTACCTTCTTGGAATTTGGAAAATGCTGCTGGGTTGGTCCAGTCTAGGGCAGTGGTCGGAGCAGGAGGGAAGGAGGTCATTTTGGTGCTGGTTTCTTCCTTCATTGTGTTCTTTGAGTTGTCTGGATTTCTATGTATCCGTCTGAGGTTGTGTTACTTGGTCACTTGGGTTATATCAACTTTTACAACTTGAAGATATTTGTTGAGAGCGGGATTGGGGGCTCTAGCCGAGGACACTGAGCGAGGGGTCTAGCTGAGTTCTCGTCCGAAGCGGACCTGCGGAGGCTGCTTTGGTCTGGTTTCGTCAAGGATACCCAGTGCCTACTCGTCTTTTGCTCATCTAGACTGCCATCATGCAGGCTACCTGTCTGGCTGCTTATGTCGTGATACCGCATGTTATCTTCCCCGCACCAACAAGCGAACAACAGAGGATCATATGACCTGTTGAATATTTCCATGCTTGTGCGGGAATTTGACGTCTTACGCCATCACATTGCCGTCGCTGACGTGTCCGGTCCCGAAGCAGTCGGAATTGCAAGCCATAACCGCCTCTTATGACGCAATATGCGTGTCTTTTTCTAAACATCCATGACTTTGCAAGGCAGTGTGCGTTGTTCTCGTAGTCTTGCTCGGTCTATATGCTGTAGCATTTCTACTAACTACGCCAGAAGCGAGTGCTAGCCGCTGCCTCCGCAGTCGCCGACACAGCTACAAGAACTGATACATGGTTTGTGCCTTGCTTACCTTCTGGTCTGCGTCGCTGCCTTACCTTACGCATCGCGCCACGCGTGTACGAAACCTGGATGGAGCTGCATAGGTATTGGTGATCACTCCTCACCGGCCTCTCACCATTCAGTTGAGGCTTGCAGCTACGTCTTCCTTCGTTGCAACCTCCTCGCTACCGAAGGTCATGTCTGAATCCTTCCGGTTTTGGGAGTGTGTTCGTAGGTGAGGAAGGGTGGATTGCTAATAATTTGCTATAACAGATATTATGGTTCTGATGCATCATGTCGTGATCTGCGGGGTACCTAGGTATGTTTCTTTAACCCCCTTGAGGAGGCATCCCCCTCTAAACGTGCTCGCTTCTAGCTAGATGAGGCGTGTTCCTCCCGACCCCGCTTCCGATCATCCAGCTATATGCGAGGGCCTTTGGTCCACTGGTGAGGCGATATTTGTTAGTTCTGACCGGTCGGAACGGTGATCTGCAAGTTGGCTGACGTGAGAGGCTTAATTGGTGGTCAGAGGGTCGTGGGGGTAGTAACATGGGATGAGGTGCCATTAGCGGTAAATGCCGACAACAATCTGCCCGCAAGGTAACAGTAGCGTGTCTATCCTGTTGTCAGACACTCTCACCCACGGGTGAATATCTCACCGAATCATTCCCATTACAGCTGAGTGGCCATCACATACATATCAGTCTTACCGCCATTTCCTTCCGAATCTGCTCCGGAGAAGCTGAAACTTGCATTTTCGAATAGCGGAGCGCATCATGCAACCATTTTCGGCGTTCGTGGGAAGATCTCGCAAGATGCTGTGCTACCTGCATACGTATCGTCGCACTCGCTAAAATATACTGGCTTCGGGCCTTGGACACATCTTCGGTGAAGGTCTGTCTGACTGCTGGGCACATTAATGAACCATCAGCGATCAAGTGGATTAAGTGGCATCACTTGTATGCAAAAAAGCTTAAAAGGCGCGATCCTACCGCTACCCCAGAAGAACTTAATACTGCATGGACGAATGGGGTCAGGAGCTGGATGCAGTGGGAATCCTTCGCATTATCCGTGCCGTTCCCGCACCCGATGTCCTTGTCTTTGACAGGTGGACGCGGAGGATTCTTCGCGATCATGGGGTGTCGCCGCGTTTGTCTCAATACGGAGTGGTGCGGGTATAGTACCGGCACGCAGGAGTCGTGGCAAATGGAACGTCGGGCTTACCTGTAAGCAAGGTATCTGCAGCTTATACCCTGCAGCCTGGAACCTGCAACCAATGAATTCGGCACGTACCTTAACCTTAGAGAGTGTCTAATCGTACTATGTAGAACGTCTAAAACCGTCTTTTTGTACTATGGGTTTAACACGAGGCTGGGATGGCGACATGCATGGGACGAGGATTACGCCATCCAACGTCACGCCTTGGGTATGCAGTTCGTGAATTAACGACCAGCACTGAGTTCCTTCGTCGATTGGTTACTTGGAGGCAACAGGTGTGCTCGGCGGAGGAAAGTGGCCGCTGCGTGCTCAAGAGAGGAGGATGGTGGTCAGCACGCTGAGCGGAGTAGCTTGGACTCCACAACATCGCATCAAGTCTGCAGACCAGTTGACCGAAAGCAGCGAACACGGCATTGATATCACGCCTCACCACACTATCAGGAATGAATATCATTGCTTGTTTTTCATCAAATCCAAGTCAATTGCGTGCGTAATTTGAAGATCAGACAACCCTCAGTTTTCAAAGCCAGCCAGCTTACGTAGGTAGACTGTCAGACTGGCGGTCCATGACCTACTCCATCAGCTGCAAAGTGATACCCATCATAAGCAATCATAGCTCCTGACAAAATTGCGCTCGAACATACGTATAGGCTTCAGGGCTTTGGATCCGTCATCCCGATCTCTTTCCGCAGCCCGGCATCTTTGTTGTATTGCGGATGTTCAAGTTGACTGCAGGCAGGCGTAAGTCCCCGCACGACATCATGAGATATCGCCACTACGCACCAGATGATGAACAAAGATGGGCTCGACTGCATCGAGTACGCGTATTGCTTCAGGGATTAGGATCCATAGCGGAGTTCTCCTCGCACAGGGCAGCCTGGTTTCTTTGCTATATTACTCCGGATGCTTCGCGGTCGTGTTCCCCGCAACATGCAGGAGATCACATGCGTCGCCGGTCGCCACCATGCACCAGACTGTCGGCACGCATCACACCATGTAGATCGAGCAATTAGGACACAAGTTGTAGGAGGCAACGAACCTCTTTCGCGGCAAGGTTTTCGGATGTAGGTCGATGCTCAGGTGGTAGACCAAAGGAAATTGCAGTACCTGATGTGTACACGTTAGCCGGAGACTATATCAATATATAAACGATGTTGCGCTTCTCCTAATCAGTGACAGTGGACTTTGCTAACAAGGAGTGTATTGACTAAGCTAACACCGTCTTTCACAACGTCGATTCTTTGTCTCTTCCAAACCCCCTGCCTACTTTCTTAAACACCCAGCCATTGGTTGCACAATGTCTTCCTCTACAGCAGAAGAGCGCGCAGTCGCAAAGATCTACAACTCCGCCATAGCGGCCGCCTCCATCGCCGCGGCATGGGAAGTTGGCCTTCTCGACTCTCTGCGCGAGCATGGCAAGGTCAACGTCCCTCAGTTCGCTGCTGAGCACAACCTCGACGGCGACTCTATGCGCGGCGTAGCCGTCACTCTGGCTGTCGCTGAAGTAGTCGTAGTCAATTACGACGCCCAAGACAACACCACCTCCGTCATCCCGGGGCGTCTCTTTGACGAGACATACAAGACCAAGTCCATGTTCCACTGGCTCACGTTGGGCTCTGGCGGGCTGTTCTGTCGTATGCAGCATGAGCTCCGAAAGGACACGCGCAGCACAGCCGACTCTCACCGTGATCCCCGGGCCATCGCATATGCCTGCCGCGAGCTGAACCGCCAATTCTATGACCCCGTCTTCTGGGGGGTCATGGAAGGACTCCCTTACAAGTTCAACTCCGTCGTCGACCTGGGCTGCGGCAGCGGGGAGCGGCTCATGCAAATCCTGGGCAGATACCCGCATACGACTGCCATCGGCATTGACGCCGCGGGTCCGGCGATCAAGTTTGCTGAGGGCGAAGCGCAAAAGCGCGGTTTTGGAGACAGGCTGTCGTTTACCGTCGGAGACGCGAGGGAGATTCAATACGGAGACGGCTTTGCCAACGTGGATTTGCTGACGAGCTTCCTCTGTGGGCATGACTTTTGGCCCAGGGAGAACTGCATCACTACGCTACGCATGCTGCGCAGCATCTTCCCCAAGGTGAAGAGGTTCTTGCTCGGTGACGAGACGAGGGGACTGTTGCACAGCGCGGGATCTGCCCCTCCGGTCAAGCAAGTCACGGAGGATAATGTGCCCATCTTTGCGCTAGGCCTCGAATTCGGCCATGTTCTCATGGATGTGTACATACCCACCATGGAGGAGTGGTATGGTGTTTTTGAGGAAGGGGGATGGCGTTGTGTCAAGGGGCATGAGCTACAGAAGCCTGCGTTTGCGGTCATCTTTGAGTTGGAGCCGATTGACTGAGGGACAAGATAATTACATAGTCCGAGCATATGCCGTACCAAAATGAAACGTGTCTTCGACCCTTGATATTTACAAGTAGTGTCACCCATGATCGGATACGCAGGCACACAAAGTCGAACCTGTAAGAAAAACATAAGATTTTGTGAGGCCTTAGCATTATCTAACATGGCGTAAGATGTCGTGCACCGCCATAACAAACAAACGTCTAGCGCGACGACCAGAGGGTAGGCGACTCTCCCACCTTTGGTGGCTCTTCTTCAACACACGCAACCAGCGACCAGTCTTTCAAGGCCGCGTCTCTATGCGGCACCGCCCTCTCCTGATATGCATCGCTCGCCTGATATCTAGCATAGTCGGAAAAGCTGGCGTACTTTCTCGCCGTGACGATGTCCCAAGGGACGTCGTTGTGCTGAAGCAGGTTCGTGACCGACGCGGAGAAGAAGCGGGCCGTAGCGGGCGCTATGCGGACCTCTTGCGCCGCGGCGCTGCCGGCTGGGACGTACCGCTTGTAGAAACAGTCGAGCCCGGAGATCGGTGGAAGGGAGGCATGAGGCGAGGAGGGCGGGTAGACAGCCGTCTCGTTGAAGCGGAGCATATGGATGACCACGATGGGTACATTGTCTGGAAATTGGCCGACTAGGGAGAGGTAGTCTTTCGTTCTGATGGGAGTGTTTGTTGCCATGGTTGTTCAAAGGTCTGCAACACACCTCAGATATGAATACAGGTAATTACATGTAGTGAACAGAAGAGATCAGTGGATGTATCTTTCACAGAATTCGCGTCAGAGGAAGGATGACCGTTGCTCTCCCAGTTCGCATACGACGGATTACACGTCTATAATAAGGGCTTGGAGACATATTACTACCTCCGCGTGAATGTGTGTGCAAATGTCTTCGGCCGCCAACAGGTGGCTAGAAGTGACACGACATACTCGTGAAATGAACACCTCCAAATCATACAGACAAAGTCTGCCTCTGTGAGTGAGGTCATTTTTCTCTCTGAACTTGACACTTCGTTAGCGTAGTGTTTCGGCATAGCTAACCCCCCACGATCGGCTTCCTTAGTTACCCCGCTAAGTCCAGCGGCACAATGCCGCGGCGTTGCACGTGGGCTTAACGTGCGGCTTACGTGCAGTAGCTGCCGCTTACATGCAGTAGCCTATTCTATAAATCCTTCCGATGACCATCTCACCTTAAGGGCCGAAAGGCCGCATTCAGCGGGGCACGGTTATTGATGACGACTACATACACGACATGTAAGACAATCTTGATGCCCCGTTGCCGAAGCCACCCGCATCGGAGTCCGGTTCTTTGAAAATTTGGATGCCCAATCAGAGAGATGGAAGCTACAGGACCGATGAAGGCGATTTAGATCCTCCCGAATCAAGCCCGAGGAGCCTGAGACCAATGAATCACCTTTCCCCGCCTATTTGAACAGATCATTGCCAACCCTTCCGTAATCCTCCACTGCAACCATTGACCTTCCGTTCGAACACGATCGAACGATGTCCGAAGGATTCCGGGAGTCACACACCAGAATGCGCGGCGGTCTGAGCAGTTGATCAAAGTGCACGACAAACCTGATGACTACTAGGTAGTTAACCTGATTCATGAGGTGAGCTGAAAGGTAAGCTGAGCAACGTAAGCTCAGTAAGGCGACTAGCTGAGTCGGATTTCGTGTTGGACCACTTCGCGGACGCTGGAGATCGTGATTCTCCATGACAATCACCAATGCGGTTCCGTTGCGGCACGGGCGGACAGGATGAAGACAATTGATTGCAGCCGGACCCGCAGTCGCAAACGGACCATGCATATTGGACTTAATATGGCACTGCGTGATGAAGTAAGTTTGCCATCATGGGAAGGCTAACCGAATGCGTGCACATCGGGCAAAAACCGGAGATCCCGGTTAGACCGTAGCGGTGAGCGTCAGGGTGGCCCAGCACCCGCTCTCCACGACGGTAGGAAGCGTCTGATCTAAGAAATGGGCCGACGCACTTCCGGAGTAGTTGAACTAAACTTTATTTTCACGTCTTTGGCTCATGCCTTAGACCCTGGCCAACGGCTTTCAGGGTAGCTCGAGCTGTTTCTGTGCTCCGGGAGTCTTGAAATTTGCATCACGAGGTGTGACTCACAGCAGCTATGGCTTCCATTGCTCAACCAGCAGCTGTAGCTGCAGCAACAGCGCCAGAAGACCCCGAAAGATCAACAGCGGTAACAGCTACACAATCTTCCGATCCCGAAAAGCAAACGAAACAAGCAGGACAGATCACCACCGTCCCAGAGGATGAACCGCGGCCAAATGCCCGCCCGGCAGTGTTCCGCTCAACCACACAGGAAGTCTTGTTCATCATCACAGCGACGATGAGCGTAGCCATGCCGAGTTTCCTGCAGGGGAGCACGCTCGTCGTGTCCTCCTTCATCAAGAAGGATCTGAACATGACAACTTCACAGTTGACATGGATGACTGCTTCCTCCGCGTGAGCCTGAAATCCCTCATTCTCGCTCCCCACCTGCCCTTCAACTTGCTGATGACAACGACAGGTTATCATCCGGCTCATTCCTCCTATTCTTCGGCAAGGTAGCGGACATGTTTGGTCGACGGGGCATCCTGCTCACGAGTCTCTTCCTCTTTGCCGTATTCGCGCTGGCAACCGGCTTCGCGCGCGACGCGCTGACATTAGACGTGCTGAATGGAGTTATGGGCCTCACATCCGCGTCGACCATCCCCTCCGCTCAGGGTATCCTGGGAAGCATTTACGATAAGCCATCGAAACGGAAGAATTACGCCTTTGCTTGCTTCACATCCGGAAACCACCTGGGTTTTGTTTTCAGCTCGATATTCTCCGGCATAGCGACCCAGTTTTTCGGATGGCCTGCGTCGTTCTGGCTCCTGTCCATTATCTACCTGATCGTCGCGATCATTGCGTGTTTTACTGTCCCCGTCGACGACAGCGAGAAACTACCCCTCACAAAAGAGTCGCTCAAACAGTTCGATATCGTGGGTGCGATGCTGATCGTCAGTGGCATTGGGCTGTCTACTGCTGGCATCAGGTAAGTTTCAGTCCAAGACAAACTTGGGAGAAATTCTAACGCCCTACAGTATCGGCCCGGATGCAGAAAATGGCTGGAAGACTCCGTACGTCTTAGTCTTCATCATACTGGGCCTCGCCCTGGTTGGCGCCTTCATCTGGTGGGAGGGCAGGTTCGCACACCCCCTTATGCCGATGCATATCTGGCGTGATAGGGAGTTTTCTTTGGTACGCTCGCTCTGTTCTCTTCAAAGAAGGAACGGTGCTAATGGCATACAGCTCCTCACAATCTTATTGTTTGGATTTCTCTCTTTTCCGGCTTTGTTCTTCTTCTCGGCATTGTATCTCCAGCAGCTGTTCGGATACTCTGCCTTGATGACAGCAGTGTGCCTACTCCCTACGGCAGTTAGCGGGGTCATTGTGAATGCGAGTTCCCACGCTTACACAGCACGCTTTGATGTCGCTGACGAACTGCTAGTTCATCGCCGGGCGGTTATTACACAAAGTCTCGAACAAGCTCTTGATGGGCGTAGGCGCCGCTGCATTCACCATTTCCTTTCTTCTCGTGGCCGTTCAGCGCTCGGGTGCATCATATTGGGCGTTTACCTTCCCGGCCCTAGCTATTGTCGTTGTGGGGACAGATTTGGAGTTTAACGTTGTTAATGTGAGTAACAAGATCAACTAAGCGGAGTGCAAAGTCAACAAGCTGATCGATGACAGATGTACGTCGTGTCCTCGCTGCCCAAGTCTCAACAATCCATTGCCAGCTCTGTCTTCCAGACAACCATCAAGCTGGCTGTCACAATCGGTCTCGGGGTGTTCGCGGCCATCTTTACGAGTGTTTCTGATAACCCGACGACAACCGGGTACTACGCGCACGATCCATTCGAGCCGTACGCTGCGCTGTTCTGGTTCGCCACGGCGTTGAGCTTCGTCAGCCTGTGTCTCGTCCCGTTTCTAAGGATCAAGACTCAGGGTCATTCTGAATGATCTGCCTGCGGGGTGTTTTGTTATTTATCTGTTCTGCTAGAATACGTTAGACGTGTGTAGACCGGTGATGCATGCCACATGTAAGGTAAACAATTGCTGGGAATACTTATAATGCTACTGCCACGTGTTGGGGTTGGGCAACGACCTTGCAGAACTTCAGAAGTGGTGTGGACAGAATGAATCATCATGAAAATTCTCTCTTGCTTTTTTAGTAGAAAGACCGGCTTGTCAGGACTGCCTTGGAAATTCCGCGAGAAGGGCAGATATTATCCCCCAAACGTTAATTGGCAACCGTGAGGAAAGCGGCAGGACAAGCGAGGGGGAATAACGGATGCGGGACTCTCGCTGCCAACTGGTTCCTTTCACCTTGTAGAACTCTATGAGTAGCGAATTCCAACAAGCATCAGTGGTTTAGTGGTAAAATCCATCGTTGCCATCGATGGGCCCCGCGTTCGATTCGCGGCTGATGCACTTCATTGTTGTTATCACTGCCTGATTTTCCGGTTTTTATTTTCCACTAGTCGATAACTTTTTACCATCTCATTCCTTCACTCCCACCCATTTTTTTAATCCGCCTCACTTCCTGTTCCTCTTAACTTTGTCCCTTTGAAGTCATGTGCTAGTGCCTACAACTTGGGCCCGTTGTTATGCGGGACGGAGCGGGGCTAGATTTAACTCCCGAGTTAATTACCAACTTACTTCCTCCGCTCCGCACCGGCCGATGCCGTCATACCTTCACCCGTCTATAACCTTCGACAACCTCACCCCTTATACATTTATGCCTTCCCTACCAGACCTTGTACACTCAACTCGACCTCTTTTCACAGTTTGTCAAAGATGTCCCAGCCCCGCTGGCCAAATGGCGCCCGCGCAACGATATCTTTCACAATGGACAACCTCGGCGAAGCCCAAGATGTCAACCGGGGCGTATGGACCGCCCCCATCGGTACCCATCCCGCGGTCACAAATCAACTCCCCCGAATGCTAGACCTCCTGTCCCGCTACTCCCTGAAGGCAACCTACTTTGTCGAGGCCTGGAGTTTATCCGTCTATCCCTCTGTCATCAAAGATCTTATTTCCCGCGGTCACGAGGTAGCATGGCATGGGTATCAGCACGAACCATGGATGTCTCTCTCGTCCTCCGCGGAAGTCACCAATTTCGAGCGAAGCTTTTCAGCTGCCCGCGAACAGGGTGTCAGGTACTCTGGCTTCCGTCCCCCGGGGGGGTCAACCACCAAGTACCCGGAACATAACACACCGTCCAGCACCGCTCAGAGCTTTGCGTTGCTTAGAAGGCACGGCATCCGCTACGTCTCTCCACTGGAAACCGAAACTGTCAAACTGGGCATCCACCTACAGTCAGGAAGCAAACAACCAGGGGGTGATGAAGGCATCGTGGTGCTACCATTCGAGTGGCGCGCAGTGGACGCGTTTTACTACATGGACAAGTTCTCGTCCATCCGCAAGGATCACGGCGAGCAGGAGGGGGTTTTGTCGCCGGACGACTTTAGGACGTTTTTGCTGAAACAGATTGAACAGACGAAAGAAAATAACGGGTACATGTCCATCCTCTTTCACCCGTTCCTACAGACGAGTGAGGACAAGTTTGCTGTTCTCGGGGAGGTTCTCCAACGCTTGAGTGCTGATGAGGATATCTGGTGCGCGCCGTGCAACGAGGTCGCGGAATGGGTGGCAGAGCACTCAGACTTGTTTGAGAAATCGAGGATTGGCTAAATTTCGGTCGTAGGAGGCATACAGGTGTCACTCGTTGTTGGCTGCAAATGAAAGAATTCACGGTCCTGGGGAATTTTTTTTGGCGAGCAACATGTGTGGCGGATGCCCAATATCTCAAGGCTAGGACTTCTCGTACTGTAGAGAAAGTCTATCCGTACTGTAGGTCCCATACATATCCCTAACCCTAAGAAATTTCTCCTCACCGCCTGATGCACCAATTCATGGAAAAAGTAATTTTTTGTAGCGACTTAGACGATTATCGCATGCGCCCTGCATTTTCCCCACTGGGCTTCAATTATCCGCCTTAGCTAGCCTTTTCCTCCCGCCGAAGTCATCACCACCCATAACAGCCACGCAGTAGCCCACTGCAGCGCAGGCGGCTTAATTGATCGAGAGATATATCTTACCGGTATAGACGACTTAGACGATGAAGATGTGGGAGAACCTTAGCCTCGAGGGCGCCCTTAAAGCTCTAATAATAAGGGCAGGAAGACTGCAGCTAAGAAGACTGCAGCCAAGAAGACTGCAGCCAAGAAGACTGCAGCCAAGAAGACTGCAGCCAAGAAGATGACGGCGGCGAGGTCTGGGAAGAGCCCTGTGGGTATTTTAAAGCCCACGCGTGCTGGGCGGCTCCTTAAGCCGTCGCAGCGATTACTGAACTCGTTGGATGTGTAAGTCCTGTCATGTGTATATAAATATAGACAACTTGTTGCACGTAAACTTTCACGTGGACTTACTGCTTTTATTGCAGAAATCGACGATTCGGCCCGCGTGCGCCTTCTACTACTGTTGCCTGTATATTGCGTTGTGAATTGCTTCAACTTGTGGTCATTTTCACATGTGTAGAGCGTTGGCGATGTTGGCTGCATTGAAATGTGGGTCTTTTCGCTACAAAAAATGGGTTGGAAAATGATTTATTACATTCTGCCAGCTCCACTTTTTAAACTACAGTACGGATAGACTTTTTCTATAGTACGAGAAGTCCTAGCCTATCTCAAAGGCCCATGACCTCACAATAGCCTCACACATCCAGGGATGCCTAGTCACATCCAGATGTCTCTCCAGAGAGTGCATATGTTGTCGAAAGAATTTCGGCTCAATTATGTCCTCGGGGCTGGAGTTTGATATTTTTCTGTATGTGTAACGGCTCTTTAGGAAGGAGATGATGGGGCGGCACCCATTCACTGAGCATGCGCGATTGCACGAATCAAGGTATTTTAGGGGTGCCACAACAGCCATGACTTTGCCCGCAATATCACGCGACTTTTCAATACGCGCCTGTTCAACATAAAATTCCTCCGATCCTTGCCAGTACGGATGGAAGCGGCGAAGGAGATCTACTTCAAATAATTGGGACATATTCCTGGCGGTGCAGTGCGCAGCCGTAGTTTCATGACGATGAGAGCTGTCCTGGGTCATTTTCACACGCCATCGAGCTGATAGGTCGGCTCCACGGTCTGGTATCCAGAGAGCATATTCCGGTTTCATCCCCCAAATCATCAAGGGACTCTCGCCATAGTAGCCGTAGCGGTTGAAATCAGAAAACCCCATTTCAACGGCAATCTCTGGAATAAATGGATCGCCGATCATCCAGAACACTGGGGATGTGTTGAAATAACTATCATCATTATCCATCGAAGAATTGAGACGTGTCGGAAGCGTGATGTCGGCTTGAAGTAAACGTGCCGTAATTCGAATTAAATATTCATCATCGGGGAAGTCTGAGTCCCCTTTTCCCAAGCACTCTCCAAGATCAGTCAGGTGTGTCGCTGCGAACACTCTCAGTCGCATTCGCTGTTGTTTTACACGCTCCAGCATCTTAACTTGGGCACTCCAAGATGTCTGCTGAAAGAAGGCTGCGTTCTCGGGTGCTAGATATATCCAACGACTCATTTGAAGGAAGACGTCGAGTCCTGCATCACAATTGCAATATCAACACAAGGACGTAAGGCTCTCGGCGCTACAAGCGGTACCTCTCTCGAATATGTTACCTTCCTTCTGGGCTTTCAGGCCGTCCACCAAGCCGTAGATGTTCCGATATGGTGGCCCAGCCGACGCCGACCGCGTTGTCGACTGCGGCATCGACTTCAGTAGCGTCTCAAGCTCCTGCATCTCACCTCAGCAGATTTGGATGCAAAATGCCACATTCTGGCTTGTCTCTCGCCCTTGTGTTTCGATATTCGACTTGTTGATTTAGCAGGTCCAGGGCGGCCTTCAATTGTTTGACCAACGTCTCGGTCCGGTTCAGCTCTATTTTTCGCTCCCGGATGCCGTTGACGTACTCGTGCAGACCGGCATAGATTTGTAGTCCAACTGAGATCAGCCCGACGATTGCCCCAGTGAGCCCGATCGGATCAGCCATGATTCAGTTTGGGTGCATAGTCGTTGACCTCAGAGGAAGGCCGCAATCATGTTGCTCGCCCGATCGGGTGAATGAGACAGAAAGTCACACTCGCAATACAATAAAGTGCGCCGATGGTGGTGCGGGGCAAGGCAGAAGGTTCGAGGCACATAGAGGTAGGTAAGTAGTGAAAGCCGTGGCTTGTTCTTTCCATTGTTTTTTATGATATCTGAGAAGGAGCACGGACCAGCCGCATCATGTTTTATATACCATAGCGGGATCCTACGCACAAAAGATACACCTGCATTTTTTACAGGCCCTATATTATAGATTGAACTTGTTAATGGGCTATTCCTGCACGATGCTTGCTATCCTACCAAACATTCCAAACATTGCAAAATAAAAGTGGGTCCCGGAACATCCTCTGATTAGTCAGATTACCACCTTTACATGTAAAAAGAAGTGGCTTTCTCCGTAGGAAAAAACCAAGTTTACTGACTACCTGGTACAGTACTCTGCTGTTACCGTCGCGGTCGCGACCGCGCGTTACGTGTGTACGTGTGTGTGACTACGTGTGTGATTGAACGCGGCACCTTTAAAGATCTACAGAGTTACATATCTACAGGTTACAGATCACGGAGGTAATTACGACTGAGCCATTTACAGATTGATTGCGTGATTACGGGCATTAAAATATGGTTCATATAGTTAACGAGGAAGGAGGTTCGAAGGAAGGAACGTCTTAGTTGTTGTCGGGATTTGAAGTTGGCCGACATCTGTTAACCTGACTGACATATGGATCCACCGAACTTGCAATGCTGGCAATGTTTGGTAGGATAGTAATCGTGGCAACTATAGTACGTCTAGCAGTAATAACTAACATCGCGCAGGCCCATCCAAACATCATGCAGGGATATCTTCTTCCTATAGGTTCCCGCTAAGGTAGAGATGAGTATGAGCATTGAGCCATAGATAGCAGAAAAACCAGACCATTCTTCCTCGCATTTTTGGGCACTTGGTAGAGTGCCCAGTCTTCCCTTTTCTTTGTATTTTATTGTTGGTTGTTTTAGTAGGCAGAAAGAGCGATGAGGGTGTACACGGAAATTTTGGGTGAGCAAGAAAAGAGCGACCGGAATAATTCCTCATGCATCGTCCTGCAGCAGCTTAGCCCCTACACACCCGACGATACGTGCCGTCTGCCGCAGTTGGTGACGTACAGTTTCTACATGTACATATCTACTGTACATACATACTTGGCACGGGTAATTGGCCAGCAGCCGTTGGCGACTGCTGAAACGACCTATCTAGGCAGCCTGGCAGCCTAAGTTTATCTCGGCGGTAACTGGCTGGAACTTGGCCGTCCTGGCGGCCTTCATCCACGTCCATTGCGGAATTACACGGTCATCCTCCGTGGGCGTTAGGAGATCTAGTTTGTTTGTTAGCTTTCATCCTTTCCTAGAAATTTTGATCGGCTTCAAGGCGGCAGTTATGCACTTAAACCGATTCCACATTATAAAATAAAGAAATAAAAAGTGAAAAAAAAAATTGGCTTTCTATAAATATCCTTTCACATTAAAAAGCAGCTGGGTTGTTGAACTATGAAGGTAACAGTTGCTGTGCCCACCTAGTAACGATGGTATCGCACTAACAATCATTACTTTGTTGGAATGCACACAGTACACATGGTGCCTAAACACGTACAACCTAGGTACGTACAGGCAGCTTGTAGCCACAGACCCGCGCATCATCGCTTTGCAAACCAATACCACAAGCAATCTCAAAGATATCTGGAACGGAAAAACCTCTCACTGACATTTCTTCGGTGGACAGTATCATGGACCTCGAGATCAACTCATTCAGCGACCTTGCCTGCTTGAGTCAGGATACTGTGAAGAGCGGTCCGGGCGATGAGAAGATCCCGCGCACATCGTTCGTGGTACTAGACGCGGATGACAATGCGTACTTCGGTATCAAATTGGGCACAACAATTGGTGATATCACGCTTGATCAGATCCGAGGATCTCTCCAGCCACTCCCTGAAGGCGAGATTTACGCTCTATTCCCCCGAGAAGGTGAAGGGGGCGGAGAAGGCGGCCTAACAGTCGCACCCGACGATCTTCGCTGCATCGGCCATCACTACATCAAGCGTCCGGCATGGCACAACTACGTGGACTTCATGGGGGGCGACGATCTGGCGCAGTTCATCCTTCAAGAGGCACGCACTATGGAAGTCCTCTCTCAACATCCGCACCCCAACATCATCCGATATCATGGCTGTCGCGTCAAACGGGGCCGGATCATCGGCTTGGTGGTCGAAGGCTTCGAGTTCGAGAAGGATCTCCTGGTTGCCGAAGACTATCCGGAATTCTTCAGAGGTAAACTCGACAAGGCCTTCATCATGTCGGGTCTACGATCGGCACTCGACCACCTGCATTCCTTGGGCTGGGCGCACAACGATCTCAACCCAGCCAACATCATGCTCAAGCCCGATTACGAGGAGGGGGGAATCCAGCACTACAAGCCGGTGCTGATTGACTTTGGCTCGTGTCAGCCCTTTGGCAAGATGCTTCTATCAGCTGGTACGCAGGGTTGGTGTAAGGAGGAGATGCCCAGGTCCGACAAGCGCAACGATGACTTTGGTCTCGCGCTCCTGGGTCCATGGCTTGATAATGTGATCGGCGAGCTGGAGAAACGCGACGGTGCACCTCCATCTAAGGCGCAGCCTCCGAGCCGATATGGTGATGTGACGAGTCCTGAGGCGGAGCAGAGACACGACTTAGTCCCAGCCCCCCCCAAAACGCCAGGGGATGAGGCGGTTCGAGAGGCGGAAGAATGCGACGACTCACACCCACCCGACTCACCGATCACAGAAGAGGACGGGATGCCCTTAGTAGAGGGCGGCAACACCGCTCCATTGCCGTCAGCGGCTGCGACTGCGAGGGACGCGCTAAGCTCTGCGACCGAGGAAAGCGGCGGCATAGCTCTGTGGTCGTGGACAGCTCCACGAGTTGGAATTAGGGAACATGGAATCCGCGAAGTCGAGGAACGCAAAGGGACGATCGCGCCGCCATGCGTGCTTCCTAATGCCGATGCTGTTCTGTGAGATCGATGAGAATGACAGCACAGCTACATGGACGCACTGGTATGTGAGACGAATGAAGGTAACGGTATAGCTTGGTCTGGTATGCGAGATGCCAAATCGCAAACGGAAATGATGATTCCACATCGCAAGTTGGATATATCTTGGAATGCGTATGTTGAATTGCACCTTCAGATTTTGCTCTTTTTTGGATGTTTTGGCTTGCTTGCCTTTCTGGGTTTCCTACATGTATTTTACATCAACGTTCTCTTTATTCCCCCTTCTACGTCCAATTTACCAAATCTGCAGCATATTATACTTCGTGAGTCCATAAGGTACTTTCCTCTACTTCTCTCTTCGTTCTCAGGTGATCATTCGGCATGCTATTACTAACCACTAGTGGACTTTCTGAAGAAGGCAGAGCAGTGCAGAGACTGAAGGCATTTGGAGCTAATACTAGTAATGAGAGGTTGCTTGAGAACTTGACGTCACGATGGCATGGCTCATATTTATGTATCTGTAACTCCGTCAGAGCCATCGCCGACAATATCATCCTGCCGTTTTATTCTCGTGGCCTGATTCAAGTGGCAGCCTCGTGTAGTGGGGGCGAGCATGGTGGTGATCAAGCGTTGCAAGGAGCGAAGGACGACATACTCGTATTTTTTCCCGGCCCCTGCGGTTCTCGAGTGTCGCTCGAGCAGCAACGAATACAGGGCAATCAACCCTGCCAGTAATCAGCCATTTGACTCGCAGCATTCGTCGGTTAGGCACTTCCCTCATGGAATTTCGCCTTATCGGTTCATTTCTAACCCCCCTTGCCGCGAAGGATTAGGTTGCCAGCTGATATGCTGGCGTAATTGTACTTAAGAGGGGATCGGAAGGGAACTTCGGAGCTTCAAGCTGGGACACAGCCCACCAATCCAACCTGGAATTCACAGCCCCGCACCCCCCTTCGCGTCCATGAAACGCGTTCACGAACATCCATGGTCGTCGTCCAGCCACCGTGGCGAGGCTCTCGCCTGGCGAATTCAAGAACTTCCTTCGCGCACTCCTCGTCGCAACGGAACTCCACTGCTTCCAAGATAGTGTGCACAGCTACCACATTGCTTATATTTGATTATTGAAGCCTGCTCACATGCATCAACATGCGGCTCATCAACACCGAGACGATGCTCCTTGAGGACTTCACTCTGCTAGAAGTCCCTCACTACGCGATTTTGTCGCACACTTGGACCAACGAGGAGGTCACACTTCAAGAGTTCACCCGGCCGAATAGCGACACAATCAAGAAGCAAGGATTTGCCAAGATCACGCAGACATGTAAACTTGCGCAAGCGGATAACCTCAAATATGCCTGGGTCGACACGTGTTGTATAGACAAGACCAGCAACGCCGAGCTCACCGAAGCTATCAACTCCATGTTTCAATGGTACAAGAACGCCTCGGTCTGCTACGCTTTTCTCTCGGACTTCCGACAGAAAGGGGATGAAGTGATGAAGGATCGATTGGATGACGACGACACCGACGATGGTGTACAAGTATTCCACTTCGACGGCCTGATGAGCTGCAGGTGGTTCACTCGCGGCTGGACGCTCCAGGAGCTGATCGCGCCCGAAACCGTTCGCTTCTACGACGAGACATGGACGCTCCGAGGGACCAAGGTAGACTACGCAGATGCGATTTACTTGGTAACCCGCATCAACCCTCTTGTCCTGCGAGACAGCGCGAATCTAAGCAGGTTATCCATCGCCGAGAGGTTTGCGTGGGCATCGGGACGGCGGACAACACGGCTCGAAGACGCCGCGTACTGCCTGCTCGGGCTCTTCAGTATCAACATGCCATTACTCTACGGGGAAGGAGACCACGCCTTCATACGTCTGCAAGAAGAGATCATCAAGAACAACAACGATCTTAGCATCTTCGGCTGGGGCACGTCCTCGCTCATGTCGCTCAGGTACTGTCCGGGGCATAGGGATGCTTGCGAAGTCGACTGTGACCACGACGCCGAACATAACCTTGGTCTCCACGGCGTCTTGGCCCCATCTCTAAGCGAGTTTGCCGTGCCGCGTTCTTGGTACGTGCTCGGCTCGGTTGAGCACACAGTCACCAATCGCGGCATCAAGATTCATTGCAGCCTGCTCGAGATGTGTCTGGAAGGATGCGATTTCTGGGAATGCAGGTGCTGTGCCGCCTGTCGCAAATATGTCCTGCCCATAGCTCATGCGGACTCCGAGTCTCGATGCGGTATAGTCCTGGGCAAGTGGGGGCCTGATACTTTCGTCCGGTCCGGGAAGCGGTTGATACATCTCGACAGAAACGCCAAACTATTTTCATCTTCAACCAGACAGCGTCCAATATATCTCCTAACACGAGCACCTGATTCCAGCCCTAATTCCGGCCTCCTTCCAGTCTGCTTGCCCTTGCGAATTGCCGAAACCGAACATTACGTGATAAATTCCGCACTTCCAGATGACAGATGGAGTTCTGACAAACGATGCTGGTATATCGATGAGGGATCGTCCCAAGACTGGGGTATGCTGTCTCTGGAGTTTGACTGCCTAAGAGCCCGTGGTCGAGTGAAAGTCTGCATCCTCTTTCTATTTGGAACTGGCGCCGTGGCGATTTTCGATCCGCGAAATCACAAGGGGGAGATTGCGTTGATTTCGCAGAGTACTTCCGCGTTGACACGGCGCGATGTTTTCGAGCTTTTCGATTTCAACTCTATCCGCTCAAGCAAGATGGCGATTGGTGATGAAGGACAGCAAGTCAGGGCAAGTGTAGGGAACCCTCTAGTTAGCAATTACGCTCTGGCGGTGTGGGTTGAGGAGGCCACTGATAAGGAGGCCGTCGGTAATGGAGCACCTTCTGCTGTTCAATCCACCGTGCCCACCAGTCCGTCTCGGGCGTCTATCAACTCCTCAACGTTGAACAACACCGATGCCATTTCCAAGGCACCTCAGCCATCGCCGCTGCCTGCGTTCAAAGAGCAGAACCCAACAGCCCTTAACCCCCCGTCAGCCGCCACAGCCCCAACGGCAAAAGCCTACAACCCTGCAGACTCAGTCCAAGCCGTCATAGTGCGATGCAATGCCGAGAGGCAAAAGTTCTCCGGCCTGCCCTGGTGCGCGACCGTCATTCCCGCCCATCATCCCGTCTTCTCGCAGACTGTACCTCCCATCACAGCCCTCATCGGGATCCCTCTGGTTCTCAGCCGCATAGATATGGCTACCTCTCAGGTAGCCGAGCGGTCCGGTCTCGACAACCAGATCGCCACGTATCTAACCATCGACGACCATACCGGATTCGCGCCCCCGCAATGGCAGTCATTTCTCGGCAACGTCGTCGTCGCGCGTAAGGACAGAAAGCCACTGCTACCGGCACATGTCGAGGTTGTGTGGGAGTACTGCGCCCATATCCTGGACCTATTCGGTGACGGAGACGGCGCGCCCAGACGGCTATATAATCGGCAGGCATTCGAGAAATTTTGGAAGAGCTACTCTGAACGGCGACAGAAAGATGCGCAGTCTGTGGTAGAGAAAATGGAGGGGGCGGGTGAGGAGGCGCCGACCTGGAGTCTTGAATGGGCGACTATCACATCGCCTTATGATGTCTGACCTATGTTAACACATGTTTTGGATGGGAGGTGACACCGTATCCTGAATATAGTATGAGTATTATATGGCGTTTGCGTTGCGACCTTGTGCTTGCGAACCTCCCAGGCATGAAAGGCTTGTCCTACGCCTCCAAGGTGGTGTTCACTCCACGTTATCGCGGGCATGTGCACTCAGCACGTGTCCCCGCCTATGTCGGAGTGCAAAATGGCATTGGCCTCAAGCTTGGCGCTCCAACGTCCTGCGTTAGCGCATTTATAGATGCAGCGGGATAAGAAAGCTCGCAGGCCTCAATCTGCACCATAACGATCCGCCTCTACACACATCCTTAGTAAACAAATCGCCATTTTACGCATGCATGCTTAGAACGGAATCAGAGGCTCAAACTTTGTAAAACGATCTCTCACAGAAACCATGTCATGCGGGCCGCTCTCCCAAGTCGGGGGTTAGGGCTGGATATGACGTCTCAAGCAGGCAGGTCGCGGTGATGACGACAATGGTTTTCGGTAGAAAACTCTCTTAACATGCTGACGGAATTAAATTAAATTAGAATGATTAATTCAACTTCTTAATCGGGAAAGTTTTCATGCTGCACCATGCATTTTTAAAGGTTTCTAATTAGTTCGCTTCTTTTTATCCCTGTTATGCACCCTCTTCTTATTCATGTAAAAAAGTCTTAGCATTTTTAATTAATCTTATATTATAGCTTATACTTGCTTTATAGTTAACGTTTTAGATCTTTTTATAAATTAATAAGAGGGCTTATAATAAAAGGATTAAAGTATTTTTAATGTTACCCTTATAAGGTGTTTATTATAAATAAGCATTATATTATGATATATATTTAATATTTAATAGTCTTTACCTTTTAGTCTTTATAAGTTTACTGTTTTTAAAGTAGTTAACATTAACTTATATATTAGTTTATATATTATATAATAAGGCTTTAAATAAAGTTATAATATATAAGCTATTAATTCGCGATCATATTTATTTATTTCGAGGAGCCTTTACGTTTTAATATACTCGGATTAGCTTAAGTTAAGGAGCCTTTATATTTTTATGTCCATAAAGGTAGTTAATATGCTTTTCTAGCTTTAACTCTTTAAGATATATACTACTCTTACGAATCATTTAAAAGCTATCATATACCACTCTTACGAGTCATTCGATAGCTTTTAAGGAGCCTTTATATTTTTATGTTTATAAGGTTAATACGCTTTTCCAGCTTTAACTCTTTAAGATATATATTACTTTCATAAGTCATTTAATATTGGGACTTATTTATAAAGATATTATTTATAAGCCTTATTATAGTTATAGATAATAAGAAAGCTTTCGATATACTTAAAGCTATAAATACGATTATTAAGCTAGTCTTTAAAATAAAGAGAACCGGTTATTTACTTTTTTAAAAGCATTAAGTTAAAGGAAAGAAATGCTTTATTATTATGCTTCTTAAACTCTTTTCTCCACCTCGCTTTACCTTTATTAATAAACTTTATATCTTTAATTTTTTTTATCTCTTTTATAAAAAGGAACTACATTATAATTTAATAATAATTCATATTTAAGTAACTTATTTTTATTAACATTATAAATATAAACCTTTTATAAATCTTTTTCTTTATAATACTTTTTAACCTTTAATAGCTATTAATATATAAGCTAGTTAAAGGTTATAATAAAGGTTTATTATACTTTTGCTTTTTAATATTCTTAACTTTAAGTAACCGGCGCGATAATATGTATTAAATACTATTTTAAAGATTAACGTAAGTTAACAAACCTTTACTCGATCGAAATATTAAGGCTAAATACCACGTTCTTTTACATTATCGATAGCATTATCTTTAAAGAGCGATAAAGTACTTTATTATCACTTTAAAATATTTACTTAAATCGATAAAGCATATTAGCCGTTAATTAGCACATTATATTCATCATATTGATTTTTAAATAAATATTATTAATATTTAAGAACTATTATTTTAATATTATAAAGACTGCTTTATAATAGCTTTTATAATAAAAGATAATAATAAAGAGTTAATAATATAAGTATAACTTAATTAATATTAAAATTATGTTTAATAAGGAGAATATTAAGTTTTAATAGGTATAATAATTATATATCGAAAAAGTAAATAATAAAATAATTAATTATATGATTATAATAAGAGGATTATATATATATAATATATATAAGTAAGTTAAAACTATAAAAGTAAATAAATAAATCTTATTAATAAAGGTTATTTTTACGGGTAATGTATCTTATGTTTTAATTTTTACATTAAATAAAGATTAATAATTATAGCTATTATTTCTTAAAGATTAATCCTTAATAAGCATTAACTTAAGAATACTTATTACATATTAAATACCGAGAGCTTAAAGTTTATTATAATAATCGTTACCTTAATAAAAAACATGTAAATAATCCGATACCTTCTTGGAAAGAAAGCACTTTATAAAGATGATAACGTAATTAAGTATACTACACCTTCCCTCACTTTAAGTAAGCATTTGAGATATGTAAAAGGTGTTTAGTTTTATTTACTTTACCTCGTTATAACTATATAACTATACCTTCGCTCCACGCCTTATAAAAATGAAAACGACGCCTTATAAAGACAAAGATAACGCTTTATAAAGATAAAGACGACGCTTTATAAAGACGAAAACGTGGTTAAGTATACCATACCTTTCCTTGCTTTAAGTAAGTATTTAAAATATATAAAAAGTGTTTGGTTTTATTTACTCCACCTTATTATAACCATACCTTCGCTCCACGCTTTATAAAAATGAAGACGACGCCTTATAAAGTTGAAAACGTAATTGAGAACTCGCTGTCGCACCCGCCGGGTTTAGCGGCACTCTAATTCAAGCATAGCGCCGCGCCAGATTCCCCGCTCGCACCCCTGGCCCAGCGCGCCAACAAGTATCGCAGCATAAATAGCGCCCTCCCCTCCGACGTCCCTTTCTTGTATTCTCGACTTCTCTCCCTCCCTCCTTCGCTCGTCCGCTCGTTCACAGCCCCCTCGATGACGCCCGCCCGTCAATGTCGGCCCTCGCCCACGCTCTGATACTCATTAACCTGCATGGCATGTGCGTCCAATCCTTGTCTCCCCCTCTTCTTGCGTCCTCGAACCGCACATCGCCTGGCGCGGCGCTCACGCTTTTTGGCAGACTCCCCTTACCGCTCGCCGACTGCGACTTTCCAGCCTCCCGCCTTCCCACCTCCCGGCCTATTTCATCGATTACGACTTTTGACTCGACTGTGGCTCGACTCCGAGCTTCGTCTGCGCTGGAGCGACTAAGGTCCCGCCTGTTCTCCTTCCTATACGACACCTCACCCCGCAGAGTTTCGCGTGTTTGCTCTACCTACCATGGTCCATGGGGCCGACTCCATGTCTGCCTGGTGGACTACCCGTCCTAACCAGTCATAAAAATGCCGCAGGTATCGACTGCGTTAATGCTGAGGCACCAGGAGGCCTCCCCTCCTCCTCTCCCTTGCATGACGCGTTCGGGACGTCTCCGTCCGCAGATTGGATACCCTGTTGGCCGCAGTCGGACCGAATGCCAGCGGCGAGGCATGCAGGTGACTGGTCACGAAGACGCAGGTTGCGTCCTGATTCGACTCGGGTCACACGCCACGATTCGGGCTGCAGTGGACAGGGATAGCAAGGCCTAGCCGGCAACGAGGCCTCGGCGAGGCGGTCCAATTAGGGCGAGTTCCGGTGAGCTGGACGAGGGAGGTCCGGCATAACGACGACGAGGGAACAGGTGAGAGATCGAGGCAGACCTAAGATGACGTGGCCTCTCTAACGCTATTGGTAGCTCGCGAGTTACGCTGCGGGATGCTGAAGCCCTAAGGAAGGGTCTAGGAGCCTACGCATCATAGGTGATTCTTCCCTTCGCTTAAGCAAATAGCGAGGCAGACATGGATAGTGGAGACGACGGCGCGTATTAAGTAGCTCGATAAGATGCCGCCTTGCTGTTAGTAGTACTAGAAACGGGACGATAAGGAGGAGGAGCCGACTTATGTAGAGGGGCGTAGGAAGCGTCGCATGAGGAGGAGACGATGCGCAATCTCCGGGGACGCTATAGGTCACACGGCATTAAGTTAGGGTCGTGATTCATAACGGCGACGGGTCTTACGAAAGCCGCCTTTTCCGGCCATCTCCGTTCTGTCTCGGCAGTTACGTGATTAAAAGAGATACGATAGACCGGTGAATCGACGCCCTTCGGTATAATGCGAGGAGGCACGACGAGCACGTTCCATTACTTGCCGCTGGGATAGGGTGGAACGGAGGTGGCAGTAAAAGACCAGGACACGCACCTTAATGGTGTTGCGGTTAGAGGCGTCCCCTTCCACGCACGGAGATATATTTCACTCGTTTTCCTTATCCTTAAGAGTACGAAAATGCTCGACTTGTTGGACATATAGTCTTTAGAAATCCATCTCCTTAAAGTCTTTAGCAGCTTCTGCAATCTAACTGCATCATCTACTCGCAACGTGATGGCAACTATCTACCTTAATAACTAGGTCTTTTACACTCCCCCCGTAACGGCGGGCTTAAAGCTCACGAGCCACAGTGTTTTAGCTCAGAATAGGAACCCCTTTACAGCTATCTTTAAAGCTCCTTTACATCTACCGCCGCTGCAGGATACATATGATCCTCGACGAGGTGGTTTCGGGGATTCACCGGACAATGCAGTCTTAATTAGCGATGGCGAGTTTAATTGCGATAATTCCGACGATTCCGATGATGGCCGATTCGACACCACTTTCTCGCCGCTAAAAGAGCTTCCAACTGCTCCGCGCAATAAGGTTTAATCTAATTGCATTACCGGTACTAATACGTGCCTAACTTTCTTATCCTTAAAGTGGGCTATTAGGCTAACACGCCCGAGCAGATAAGGGCGTTAATGCTCTTCCCGGTGCTAGTAGCAATAACGATGTGAAGGAGCCTTCGGTTACTAGTAGAGCTGACCCAGATGACAAGTCTGCATCAACCCGATAGCAGGAGACACGTAGCTTAGAGTGTTCTTTAGTGCCATCATCTGTCTCACATAAGGCTTTACATACGCAGCAAGCCTAACCAGTTCCATATGCCGCCTGTGAGCTAAGATAGGTACCCGCTCTTAACGGCACTGTGTGCAACCCTACCGTTCTAAAGATGGCTGGTGCTTCCCTTGCCGAATTCATAGCTAAAGGGCATGGCTATGGATTGCAGCACGATCTTCGGCCCTTCACAGGGTTATACGGAAAGACGTCTAATCGAGAGGGCACTATATGCTTTAACAATGACGAGTGGGATAGGCGGTTCTCATTTTCACTTAAGGCGATACGACGTCGCTTACAAGCCAGACGCGCCAGCGAGAGCGCATAGAAGGCTGCAGAACCCGATCTACTGAAGTCTATCCTAAACTCACACCATCGGGGCCAAAGTCCACGCAGCGCTGCCTCCAGCCATGGGGTTCAAACACAGTAAGGGTCCTGTTAGATGGAGCGCATGGAAAGTGCAAGCAGGGATCACGTGTTAAAGCACGTGACCATGGTTCGGAGGAGCGCTCCATTGAACCAAGGCCAATTGGGCATAGCCTACGGAGCAGTCCGCAGTATGGGACGACTTGCCGCATTCCACGTAACGGTCACATCATGGTTCGATTGGGTTCTACGGAGTTCCCCAAAGAAAGCAGTATTTGTAGCCTCCCAATTGTAGTGCAGAAGCAGTAGATTGATCAAGAAGAAGAATACCAAGATTGCAGTACCAAAACAAGAACTTCCATTTGATGTGCTGTGAGCCATACTTCCAACAGGTCCGATAGCTGCCGCCTCTCTCAGAACCACGATCACCGCGGCGGCAGCGATCAAACGAGTGACCCAGAACACTATCATCCTCCAGCTTCAAATGACAGAGGAGAGCAGAATAAGGAGGGTTCGGTCATGTCGCCATAAGCACAGGAGAGTCGGGCAAGCATACTAAGGTTATTGGACGATGAGAGCAATAACGAACGTAAGCTAGCTAATACTAAGCCATTTATATAGCCGTCCACTAGTTAAGACCGGGTTAACCTTCAGCATGATATCAGTCATCGTCGATATTATAATATTGATAATGAAGAGGACTACCATCCTATTAAAGACAGCGTTACAAAGTATGGCCAGGATAAGGATGTCGTCCAGCCACCACGTAAGCACCGTAAGATAAGCACTTCGGCCCTTATAACCCGCGGAACGGCGCTTAAGTGGCAGACACGTGTGCATTACACTAGCTCCTGATTATGGCAGGCTTAAAGACCAGCTTAACGCCTAAAGCGTCACTAAATTCAGCGCAGCATTCCTAGCCCAAGATCTTTATAGGGGTCTACTTTAAAAGAAGAGCTAGTTGAAGCCCCTGTTGCAAAGTTCGAGGAATGGCCACTTAACGACGTGGTCCTTAAGCGCGTTATAGTTAACGGGATAATGACTTTCTAGCTAAAGTTCAAGTGGAATGCTTGTGTGAATCACGGATAAAAAGACCGCACACCTGAAAGCCTATGGCATAAGTCATTAGCAGAGAGGACTTCCTCGATGGGGCGCGCCCTCCCTTTAAGAGTTGCCTTTATAGCCGAGGAGGTTTAAGAAGACGAGTTTTTTTAAGTCGAGGAGATTTTAGCCTTATAATGACGAGGAAGGCTGGTGGAGTACCTAATTAAGTGGGAAGAATATAAGCACGAGCATAATACTTAAGAACCTATTACGAAGAAATATAGTGAGATGCTACAGCAGTTTCACTAAAGGACGGGATTGTTTATAACCCCCTTAGTGTAATTTATAGTAAGAGGTTTACGAGAAGTTGGTAAAAGCCTTCCCACGCCGAAAGTGATGCTAGTAGGCTCTTTAGGTGTTATAATGTATGGCGCTAAAGGAGAGGTAGTTTAGTAAAGGGCAGGATCGATTGCGTTTATTATCTCACTTATCCACCTTAAGCAATAACTAGAAAAGTTCTGGTATAGTTATAATATATTAGAGCTACATCGTGTGCTTGTGAATTGCTGTAAGACTGTAAGTTAAGATGTAGTGTCACCTTCTTTAAATTGCATATTAATTCCTAAAGAAGTTATATTAAATATATAAGTAGAAGTGCCTTAAGAAAGGATATTACGTAATGACCAGCGCTTAAGGAATAGGCGCCTGAGGAATAAGCACTTAAGGAATAAGTGCCTAAGAAATAGGTGCTTAAGGAATGAGCGCTTAAGGAATGGGCGCTTAAGTGATGCGGAATAACTAAAGGTTGAAGCAAAAGCTTATTGTATTGTATTAAAGTGTAAAGAGTGATAATGAGTGGAAGTTATAGAAAGCTTCCTACAGTCTTAAAGGCTGCAGAGCCCCACTGTAAATGCGAGAGGCCTTTACCCCGCGCTAATCGCTTTAGGTAAAGGATCCCGTCTTCCACTCTTAACTAGAGAAATCTAACTATAACGCCCTAATATGGCTAAGTTGAGCTAATTGGGCTATTTTCGGTGTTACTAAGGAAGAGGCGCTTAAGGAGTGGGCGCCTAAGGAGTGAGCGCTTAAGGAATGGGCCCATAACGCATGGAATGGAGCGCTAAGGAAGATAAAGAGCACTAAGGAAGACAAAGAGCACTAAGGAAGATAAAGAGCGCTAAGAAAGATAAAAAGCATTAAGGAAGCTAATTAACGTAACCGGAAAGAGTGCTCTATAACGCCGGAAAAGGATAATCCACCGTTAGCTCCTTTATTTAAGACTTACTTATATAGTTCATTAAACGATTAGAAACGGCCTGCTAAATAGTTAATTAAGCAAGATACAAGTTAACCTTAATTATTACGTATAAGTAAAGCCATAACTTCTAACATTAAGTCATTCTTAAAGCTCTCTTATTAAGCAATGCTGGTTTTTAACTTATACCTTATAATATTAAATTAATTCTATAACGTTTAGTTTATTTAGAGTTATAAATGCTTAAATTTTACTATAAACTTAATAAGCGTAACTAAGCGGAACTTAAAAGAGACTTAACACCCCGCTTAATGCATTCTAATTATTATCTCGCAATACTTAATAAGCAGAGATAAAAAAAAGAAAAGAAAAAGAAAGTTATTAGTTTACAATCTCTTAAGTTATACTAGCTTATTATTATAGCCTCTCGGCCTCCTTATACTTCCCTTAGCTATTAAGCATATTCGTAAGATTATTAATGCTGATAAGCGTAAAGGGATGCTTTGCGCTGAGTACTTTAGTTCGTAGCTTTAACGCTTACCGATGCATCATCTCGGCCTCCTCGTACTTCTCATAACTATTAAGCACATTCGTAAGGTTATTCATGCTAGTAAGCGTGGAGGGATGCTCTGCGCCGAGCACTTTAGTCTGTAGCTTTAGTGCCTGCTGATGCATTGTCTCGGCCTCCTCATACTTCCCTTAGCTCTTAAGCATAAGCATAAGGTTGTTTATGCTAGTAAGCATATCGGGATGCTTTACGCCGAGCACTAGTATAAAGTCACTCTCCATTACATTAAGGAGAAGACTCGACTTAATTGCGTCATTAGTTAATTAGTCTTAAAAATCTAACGTAGCTAGCATATGCAGTAAATACCTTATTTAAATGGCTCTACTCTCGTGTTTTAAGAAGGAAAACACCTCGTTAAGCTGCTGTATTACAGTTGTAACGCATGCCTTAAGTTTTTCATTCTCTGCTAACTAATTTCACATTGCTAGTTAGATAAGTCTATATATGTCATATAACTCTTAGCCAGCTCGCTCGGTAATAAATACATATGCTTTTAGCATGCCGATCACCTTATATGATTCTAGTTCACCGTTCCCCGGGGGGAGGAAACTTTTTAAAATCTCTTTCTTAAAAAGAAAGGATATAAATTACAGGTACTGGGCGGCGAGTTAGTTATTACGGGAGATGTGGTAAAATGAAACTAGCTATATTATAGCAACTGGATTTCGGGTGCTCTTATAATGGGCCCGATCCTTAAAGTCCTTACTTAATAGCTCGATTAAGCGCTCGTTACCCGACTAGTAATAATTAAGGTGCTATATTACCGTTATCCTTATCTTTATTATGTACGTAGCTACCTACTTAATAATAAGTGGTAAGTCGGCTAAGTAGTTAAGCAGGCTCATTATACTTTATATGTCACTTAATTAATATGCCGCTATATTTCTTTATAACAGATTAACTGCTTCGAGCCTACTTATCTCTACTAGGTTAACGATACCGCTTTACGAGGTGTTAAGCCTTATAATGGCCTCGTGGTTCCGAGTTATGAATAGGATGAAGCCCTTATAACTAAAAGGAAGGTAATTATATAACGGCGTAGCCTTAACAGTACCGAAAAGTAGCTCGACGTCATCGGCGTTATCGATAATTAAGAGCTAGTTATTAGCACTTTAGCTTAAAGCTATCTTAATAAGTAACTTAATATTTGCCTTATCCTTATTAATCTCCAGGATCTCGAGCTATCGACTGATCTTATGGTAAGCATTCTCGAACGTGGCGGCATCGATAACGGGGACCTAGAAGACATAGTAGTCCGAGTGCTCGTCCCGGACCTGAAAAGCGGCCTCGAGCGCGATTTAAGTCTTTCTAACGCCTCTAAGGCCCTCGATAATAGTCCACTAATAGTCATCCTTATCGGCGTTAAGAGGAATCCTCTCTAGAAGCTACGTTAAAGTCGATTCACGTTTTATAAAGTCCTTATTGCGTTTAAACAAGACAAAAAAGTAAGGCTACCGCGACGCTACTTCGATAAGACGCTCTTAACTCTCGACTATCAGTATATACTATTTTAAAATAACCTTTAACGCAAAAGCCGTGGTAGCCGCCGCGAAGTTTTACTATTTCTTATTCTTATGATAGTTTACATAATTATATACCCTTTTAGTTACGATATAAAGGATCTCTTCCGCGACGTCGACATCTTTTATCTCGAAGGCGATGATGCCCTTAAGTTTAACAATCCCATCACGATGCTCCCCGGACTTAATCACCATGTCACTTAACCTAACGGGCCCGATATAAATAGCTAGCTCTTACGCCTTCTCGCTCTTGGTTTCTCGTTTTAACTTAAGCCGCTTCCTTAGCACGAGATATTACTTGTCGCATTATAAAGTATTGCATGAAGACTTGCTAACGTTATCGCACACTGGGTCAGACCCCGTCTCGCATATACTGCAGATGCATGTTAAAGATACGTGGTGCTTATAGTGATAATTTGGTTTAAAAAGCTTATCTTCGGCCACCTTAAAGTAATTATATTTCGCTTTATAATTCTTTTAAGTAGCTTTAGCCCGAAGCTATTTAAGGAAGTTAATAGTCCTTTTTTAAAGCTGTTATCGGTTATCAGCAGTCTCGAACGTACTTAGCTGAGTGCGAAACTCTTTATCCGGCTTAACTATATTATCTTCGGGGCTATTTTTACGCTTAAATCTATTAGGATATTATTTATTAAAGTTATATTACATGATAGCTTTACTAATTACTACATCGCTTAATAAGATTTCCTTAACGCTAAACTAAGGGAGATCATTATAAATTCCGATAAAAAAAGCTAGTTATACGTAGTAATATTTAGAATAGATGCCAGCTGCTATGCTTATAGCACTGGCTTTACCCATGCTTAAGAGCAGAGCTAGCACGACATTATGCTTACTAATGCAACTAATCTTATAAATATTATCACTTCTATTTTCATCCCATAACTTATTAAGCATAAGGGAGACAGCATCGTACTCGAGTGGCAATGTACAAAGTATCGCGATCCCGAAGTCTTCGCGGCGGCATGGTCGTGGGGCGGTTACGCGACCGGCTGGGACTCGAGATAGTGGACCAATCCGGGTGGCATTAGCTGTTAAAGGTACATCCTTAAGTAGTGTAGCTATTACATAAGCAGCGTTCCGGCGTCTTTAAGACGTAGTCTATAACTGGTCATTAGCTCCCGTATCTATACTAGCCCGGGTCGCTTAAGCCTCGGCGACTGCGTTATTAGAACAAGCTTTCGTGTTGCGTTTAAGGGACTGGACTCCTGCTGGAAAATGTGAGCGAGAATAAGAGGGGACACGGGGGCCCTCGGACGAGCCGGAATCTCTGTTAGCGTGCAATTGCGGATTAGGCGCGGCCTTATGCTTCTTTCACCACGGCAGACAGCTACCTATCGTCTCGAGCGTGCTATTGAATTAGCTAAAAAGGCGAGCCCTAACCGATACGTGGATCATTACGCCGGGACCCGACCAGTTAGCTGCTAAATCTCGTCGTCTTCGAACAGAATGCGCCGTTGCGTGAGGAAAGGTGGGGTAACGGCGAGCTAAATGCCATAAGCCTCCTCTCGGCCTGGAGCCTAACCGGCGCTAGCTTAATAACATAGCCACAGCCAATCGTTTCGACGCCGTAAGTCGGGCTGCAACATCGCAGTCGCTGCGTGTTTCTATCGCAAAACGAGTCGGCCAGCGGCGCGAAGAGCGGTAAACTGACGAAATGCCTTGGACGCGTGCTGTCCTAACGAGCGCGGCAGAGCTAGCAGCACGCGTGCGCCGGGAACGAAACAATCGCCATTCGTTGCCGCGCATAGATTCCCTTTAACGCGTCGGTCTCGCACGGTGTGGAAAGCTTCTCGAAATGGAGGGAACGGGAGGGCAACGGATCTAAGTATCTAACCATGGTGCTGTTGGTTAAGGTTAGCAAGCCGAGCTAATGAAGCGTGCGCAGTCGCCTCTATTCTCTCTGACCCGCGAAGGGCGACGGCGCCGACAATGCCGACGCGCTCCACCCCGACCCGCGCAGCCTACCACACCGAGCTCGATGCCCCGCTCTCCGAGACTCGATGACCGCGCCGGTGTAAGGACAAGCTCGACCGGCGGAGGCTAGGCAGATTTCCCTCGCGCCGTGGATCGGCCCGTGCCGCCCGTCCACTACACATTCGCTGCTAGGCAGTCGGGAGTTCGTCACGGAGCAGATGGGTATCTGCCTAGCGACTCGAATTAATTGATCTCTGTTCAAACTCCTATTCTCGGCCCTGGAATTAACATGGAAACACTTAAACTAGCGCGTCTCGCCCTAACCTTGCAACTCTATTTCTTATCGCCTTTTCCCCTCTCTCCTCCTAAGCTCCTACAAACCCACTAAAATGCGCGTCTTACGTCCTCCAGCGTAAGCCATTAATATGTGATCGCCTAGCCGACGAGGCTAGGAAGAGCCTCCAATCTTAGGCTAAGGACTAATCGCAACGGCTAACCACCAGGCTAAAGGCGCTTATCCTCCTTAACTCGTCTCTTCGACCGCCCGTAAGTCGTTTAAAAGCTGCTTAAGTTATAATACAAACTCCTTATCCGATACACTACTTAAATCCTTCTCGGCTAGGTAACTGAAAAAGCGTTAATAGCAACCCGAAGTCTTATCGTCGCAGAAGTGCCTTTCCTTCAGATATTTTAAGAACACGTCCTCATGTTATAAATAGTTCTCGAACCCTGTCACCGGGTCGGAAATCGAGCAGTCGCTACAGAACTTAACCCAGATTCGTCGTACATAGCAAAGTAGCTCGTCCATAAATAACTACGGCTTATAGCCCTGCTAGGAAGCTTGTCCGTGGTAAGGCAGCCACCGCCTCGGGTCGTCCTCTTAATGCTTCATCGCGACTGTGAATAGTGCGTGTAGGACGAAGGGACTCCTAAACCAGGAGTATAATGCCGCACGGTGGTGGCAGAAGCGTGTCGCGAGAGTGCGTTGGTATGGCGGTTGTGGGGAGAGGAGAACCTGGAACGCGAGTCCTGGGTCGCGGCCTTTATAGCCATGCGGCCGCCGCCCGCAGGCAACGCATTGCGCACGGGACGCGGACATCCAATCCCGTGCCTCGGACGATCCCTCATCGATGCGCTGCCTATGGAAGCAACTCAATGAGTAGGAAGAGAGCTCGTTGCTTCAGGGGTCAGACCAGTATGCTTGTGTGACCAGCGATATGGCACCGACAGCATAGACCGGGATTGTAAGATAGTTTGCCTGGAAATCATTGTAGCCGAAACCCTTGATGAGGGTAGGGAGGCAACGCTCGAGGTGAAGAAGGCTATGGAAGCGACGTAGATAAAGGGGTCTGAGAGCGCGAGGACGACCCATTTCCACTCAAATTTGTCGTTGCCCTTGTAAACAGCATCGCGCTGCTTGCGAAGCCTCATCAGTGCCTTTTCTTCCTCATTTAGAAACCAAGCAGTCTCGGGCTTGTTTGGAAACGACCAGAGACAGCCCCCGCAAAGCGCGAGAGACACAGCGCCCTCGATAATAAAGAGCCATCTCCAAGCTTCCAACCCGCGGCGTGCTCCCATGGCCTGGATTCCGTAGGCGAAGAGACCTCTGAAAGCGCCCGAGACGGCATTGGAAAAGTTGATCAGGGCGACACGCTTTGCCGTCGATTCGCGAGAATAGCCATCTTAGCCACGGGCGCCTGTATCTTTTCGGCCTATCTACCATCTTTTACAGCTTATCATTGCGGCTATCCCTATTGTTCTAAATCGTGATTGGAGCATCATGTTTATCACAACCGTGGGGACTTTCTTGGCAATAGCGTATGGTACGCTCCCGCAATGGACCGCAGAGAAACTACCAAACCGGCAACACGCAAACTGTATCTTTGGGCTTACATCCGGAAACGGCTCCAAGCATATTATGATTATCTGTGGCAAGGGTACGTGTCTCAGTTTTGAAGAGTTAGCTGTCCCGGAACAGAGGGCCATGGGATAAATACTCAACACAAACCGGACACGGGATTTCGCTTCATCGATCCTATGGACTCCTCGCCTACGGAGTCCCCATCGGGTTCTGGGTCACCGTTGCAGCCACGGTAGCACAGACAGCATTATGGGTGGCCTTACTGATCACTGTTGCTTCGGTGAGGAACAACACATGTTTCTTCTGGCCGTCGGTGGCATCGGCATGTTGCAAAACGGTATTGTTGCCACTGTGGAACGGGCTCCCGGGTCCCGCAACATACCGTTGGAGCACGTCGCCACAATCGAAACAACGAAGGTTATGGATGGCCTAATGGACCTTGAGCGTGCGCTAGTATGTGGTCGGCGTCTGTGTGAAGAGATTTTCCCAGGGGAGCTCGAGCCAGAAGAAACTGGTGGAATGGTCATAGAGAAGATTACGATACCATGCGCAACAAGGATCCAATACGGAGGCTTCCGTGGAGCTAAATCGATCGAATAAAACGAGGAATCGGGGACCTGGTTCCAGCCTTGCTAACCCCGGAGCTTGCGCAGGACTTGGCCACCCGAAACATGAAATGAATAGCGAGTTATCGGGTCTGTAGAAGGCAAAGGGAGTTAGGACAGTGGACGTAAGGCAATTGGCCGAGAACGCGGGGGGCTGATCTACCTACAGGTTTAAGGATACGCATCAACTTAGGTAGCATCACTAAATAGCAAGTCACATAGCAGACCAAACAACTACTCAAGCGTCCTCTCTTGTATCGTCTCTATGCCACAGCCCACGCTAGGTTTCATGTGCCGAGTAGGAAAGGAATTAATACGTTTAGGTATGGGCTAATTAAACACAGGAGTCTCACATGACTACTTGCTCGATTTAAAGTTCACTCATTCCAAATTGACGACGCGTGACGTATCTTATTCCGCTCAGCCTGAAGAGTGGTGGCTCAGCTAAACGAACAGGATAGGATATGGTTCAGGAACGATTTGTTTACAACGAACCCGATCTAATGGACTCCACAGTAAAATCCTGAATTGCTTTACCTAAGCCGCGGAACGACAATCATCGTCTTTCATTGCTAGTAGCAATGCCGCTGCTACTTCCTGCTCCTCTGTCGGTGCTCTGTCGCGACGGCCATATTGAACCTCCGGCTCGGAATACTTCGGAGGAATGTGGTTCTTGATCCCTTTGATCGCTCGCTTTGCCGCAGGTCCCCCACGACCGTCATCACCATAGAAAGGATACAGGCAAGCAATCAGGTCTGTGTCTGCCATCTTGGGAGGCGTCTCCATTGAGATACGGAGGAGAAGCGGGGGCGCATGTTAGCGGCTGCGCTCAGCCTTTTATTTAGACGCCTAAGGACGGCTTTAAGGACTTCGTGCAAGGGAAAGGACGCGGAATCAACTTCCTGCTTCAGTTTGTAGTCTGACCCCTCTTAGACAGAGCCGTTTCTAATGTGATAATAGTGGACCTCCGGGTGTCGGGAAGACCCTGACCGCAGAGGTATTGGCAGAGTCGTCTCGAATTCCACTCTACATAGTAGGTGTTTCCGCGTATTGCTATTCCCCGCTAACCCAGATAGGTCCCTGCCGGGCAGATCCCGTGAAGGTAGAGCCAATCCTGAGAAACGTCTTCAAGATCGCAAGCCGCTGGAGAGCACTACTGCTCCTTGATGAAGCGGATGTGTTCTTGACTCAGCGTTCGGACAACCCGCAAATCAACGCCCTGGTGTCTGTGTTCTTGCGCGGGCTGGAACAATACGATGGTATTCTGTTTCTCACCACAAACCGACTGCAGGCATTCGACGAAGCGGTACTTAGCAGGGTGCACCTTGCCTTGAAGTACGAAGCATTGGGAAGGCCGGCGCGCAGAGCCGTTTGGAAATACTTCCTGGATCAAGCCCGGACCAAACAGGGACCCCCAGCTTTCGGGGACGATGTGATTGACAATTTAGCGAAGCAGGAGCTCAATGGCCGAGACGTAAGAGACCCATTCCCTACACTGAGCAGCTCTAAGTCCTGTATAGATAAGAAACCTTGTGTTCCTCGCTCAGTCCATCGCCGAGTATCAGGGAACGGTGGTCAACGAGAGCCACCTGGAGACGTCCATTGCTGGGAAGCGGGAACTCCAAACCGATTTTCAGGGCGTAGGCGCCATCGAAAATCGAAATTCTTATATGTGAACGGGATGGTGTGGGCCTCTGCTTCTTCACGATGGTACGCCGGGGAAAGGATTTGGGACAATAACAAGGGCTGCTGTGTCGTCTTTCTAGTTCACTGGGGCTTCAAACCAGATTGCAAATTAGTTTCTTATAAGATCAGGAATGGGAACGTATAATACTGCGTTGGCGGACTAACGTGATGGTGACTTGGAAGGCTAACAGGAGAGGATAGCAATGAGTCAGCTTCACCGCTGCCAAGAACGCTGCGCCCGCACCATCGGCGGAGTTTGCAGGATCGGGCTCCTCTCCTCCTTCTATAGGGCTCGGCGCTTCGGCAGTAAAAGCGGAAGGGCGTCCTCTGGGCCTAGGAGTCTCCTTGCGTGTGAAAAGCTCTGTGCCCATGGTGGCGTGTACGGAAGATTTGCGATGGTACCGTTCGACGTCCCAACACTCCCACCTGCTCTGACCAGACCGCTGATAATCCAATCAGATTTCTTAGGGGACTTGTGCACCCAGTGGATAGGAAAATTTGCTAATTGTGCCGATATCTAAATTAACACGCAGGCCAACAAGCAGAGCCCCGGGGCTTCCATCTCAGGTCGGGCTCGGACGCCCTATCCCCTCATTTGCAAGGCGATGCTCAACAGATCGCCCAGCTGCGTTGACCCGTCCTCCCGTACTACACCATCCTCCATGTCCCTAAGGATAACCTGTATATAATCTCCAGCGCCTGAGAGGTGGAGTATGTGGCCGATGGCAAAGTGAAGTGCGAGAAGCCGCTCCGATGGAGGGTCGATCGACGGGTGCATGAATAATGTCCTCGTAACAGGGAACCGGTTTGAGAAAGGGATAAAGCTGTTGATACGGTAGGTATGCGGGGGAGCGTCTGCGTCTTCTATACGCTCGAAGAAGATATGGAACTGCCCAAAACGCTGATGCATCTCGAGGCTAAGGGTAAGAGCGTTATATGGCCGGTGCATATCGGTACCTTCGATCATATGCATCACACCACTATCGAACATGTTGAGGATGGCAATCGCGGCTTTTCTCGACTCGTTCTTCTGTGAATTAGTATAACCCCATAAGAATAGGAAGGGTGCACCAAACCAATTCGCCATTCTCCTCCTTTGTCAGAGCATGGGGGAGGATATGCGCCACCTCGAGACCTCCATTGTTGCTCATATCGAGTGGATTTCCATCATCGTCTGTAGCCGGAGGTCGCCTCAACCGTTCCATCGCCTCCGTGATGTCGAAGGTGTGCGTAATAACGCAGCGATGACGGTCGCGGGTAAGACAGGAGCCCCGTAGGGTTGACAAACGCTCAGGTGTTCCTACAAAGTCTTGTATACGCTGTTGATCCTCCTGCGTTTGGGCTTGCTGGACCGCAGCGTGGTAGACGGGGGATGGTTGAGGCGTCTTGTTCGTAGAGGCTCGTACTGTCAAAATTGTCAGTTAGAAGAGGTTAGTAGGCTGGGAGATGATGACATACGAGGGAGGAAGAAATTGGCCATAAGGAACTCGGCAAAACCAAACAGCGGCGAGCGAAAATCGGCTACTACGCTGTCGTCGCTGAGGTTGACACTGTCGTCGTCGAGCATCCCAAGGGCGAGAGATCGGAAAAAGGCCCCAAGAAACCTGTCCTGCGACTTCTGCGAGCGCGCATATTCGAATGTGAGGCGAACGAGGGCTGGACGATTGTACCCGTCGCCGTATCTAGAAGCCGGCTGCTCAGCGGCTTCGAAGTAGTCGACGATACGACGGAACCTGCCAACGGCCTGTGTACGCTGCTGCTCGTTTGCGAACAAGGGTTCGGCGGCGGAAAAGTCAATCAAGCCCTCCAGGGACGACTGGTGACGGTGCGACGGAGCCGCCATGGATGGTGTTGGATTTGTTTGCCGAATACCGAAGTAAAAGGCAGAAACTCCTTGAGGCTCGGCGAAGTAGAAATAGAACCAAGCTGGCGAAGCGGCGAAAGGTGGGACTGGAGAAGGAGAAGTTGAGGATTGCAGGGAGCCGTCCCTGTAACTAAGTGGATCCGCGCCCTTAAAAAAGGGTTCTTGGTCGATGGACCCACTGTGCCACTCAGGTGGTGGAAAGTCCACCACCTGAGTGGGTCCGTCTAAACGGGCTCCCATTGGCCCCGGAGATTCAAAGCAACTGCAGTGTGCGTTGCATTTGATACGTTCGCAAACATAGTCGTTTGTAAGCTGCAGGAGAGCACGCAGGAGCATGCGGCATTGTTCTAGGTTGGCCTCGGCGCCCAAAGTCCATCCCGACGCTTCCTACCCAATGAATCCTAGTTAAATTATTGGGCGGAAACGTGCTCTAGAACACGAGTCTTTGCTCCGGCATGTTCGGGACATAGCTTTTTTGGTTGAGCCCCCACGAAAATAGAGGCACATCCGCCACCAGATGCGGCAGCGCGGGCTGCATGGTTCGATTTCGCATTTTTGGTGATACATGGGTTCCTGGAATGTGATGGCCGCGGTGGGCGGCGCGATGGCGCCGAGAAGGTTGTCAACTAAGGTGTGGTGGTCAATGACAATCAGCCGTGGCATCTAAACCCTCACCATCCTTCCCAGGACCTAGCCTGCCTTTTGGCTTCAGCTCTGTCTAGCTATCAACCTTCTACCTCACTAATCCCAACGGACTGTCGTGGTCGAAGAGGACGGAATACGTTGAACCCCATCAGCAGTATACCATGGCTTCAAGCATCTCGCAATTCAGCTCTGCCGATACTAGCCAACCCTTCCTGCTCAGTGGCGAGGGCGCGCCCACCGCCAATGCCAATAGCTCCACCAGCGCCTCCTTGGCCTCAGATTCACCTCCCGACCAGACGACGGCTCATTTGACCTCCACGGAAGCCTGGGCTATGGCATTCGTAAGCGCCGACCAGCTCACCCAAGACCACGGGGACGACGACGGCCAGCACGATATCGCATGGGAGCAAGGCTCAGACGACGTCCTAATGGCTCTCAAGCTGGAGCCCCTTGACGACGATGACTTCTGCATGGACGACCTCAATAACTCGGCCGCCGACCCGCCGAGAGTCAAGAGACCCCGTGGTAGACCGAGGAAGCACCCTGTCACGCCGACCGTTGCTGCCGCCAACAAGATCACCAAGGGACGGTCCAAGACCGGATGCCTCACATGCCGGAGACGTAAGAAGAAGTGCGACGAGGCCAAACCGCGATGTGAGCCATCAGCTGCTAACGCAGTCGTAAGAAGCTTGCTAATCCTTCCGCAGGCATGAACTGCGAGAAGAATGCGGTCGTGTGCGAGGGATACCTGGAGAAGCAGATTTGGAAGAGTGGCAAAGAGAGGGCCGAAGAAGGTAATAGCAAGCTGCCTGCGACAAGGCCTTCGAACAGCATCTCTTTGACAACAATGTCTATCTGAATAGTCGGAAATCGAAGCCGAACTGCGGGACAGATTTTTATCAACCAAGACCGTCCCTATCTCCGTCGCGGTTCTCCAACGGCGCATTTGAAGACTTCCAGGAGGAACACGATCATCTGGGGTCAGAAGGAGACGTTATGCGAAAAATAATTCCAATTATAAGTGGCAGCACAAACATCCCGAACAGTGGGGAGGCGCTTTTCAACAATCTAGAATCGATCACTAACGGTGCTACGGTTGATGCGAAACCCGACTTCTACGATGGAACTCGTTTTAGTGATGTCGACAAAAAGGTCAGAGAAGAACTAGACGGCTTGATCATACCTACAAAGAACCTGCGACGTCCAGTGGCGCAGAATTTCTTCCTTGAGGCTAAAGCTCCCGAGGGAGGGGCGGCTGTGGCGAAACGACAGGCTGGTCTCGACGGAGCGATCGGGGCACGCGCCATGCAGGCCCTGCAGAACTACGGCGAAGAGGAGCCCGTCTATGACGGCAATGCCTACACATACAGCTCGACCTACCACGCCGGCACGGGCACGCTCCAGCTATACGCCCACCACGTCACGGCGCCGACCACTCCGGAAAGGCGGCCGGAGTACCACATGACTCAGCTCAGGACGTTTGGCATGACAGACACCCGTGAGACCTTTGTCGCAGGAGCCACTGCATTCAGAAATGCGAGGGACTTAGCGCAAAGCCACCGTAACACGTTCATCCAAGCGGCGAATGTAAGAGCGCGCCAGGCCAATACAATAGATGCACGGCAAGATGAAGACTCGACTTCTGACAAATTCGTGGACTGTGAGGACGATGTCGGATCACAAGCTGTCGGCATCGAGAACCACGCTACATCCCGGGACGTCGATGAGGGACCAGTTCTTCCCCAGTACCTCTACGCAGAAGAAGAGGACAGCCAAGAGTCCACGTCACTTGATGCCCTCGAACCGGCCATGAGCTTCGCCACAAGCTTCACATCGAGCTTCAGCACACACAGCCAGACCGGTTCGAAGCGAAACAGGGCATCCCACAGTCCTCCATCAAATCCTCAGCGGCATAAGAAACAGGGCTTGGCCAAGAGTCGGATACGCCATAGTACACCTCAACGATCGGCAGGATCGTCTGACGTCTACGGCATCGGCCGTAGAGCAACCGGCGGTAATTGAAGGCTACCGGACTTGGAGTGATAGGCGTCGGCAGTGGTATCATTTGAACGAGGATGGTTCTCGCATATGGGAAGATGGAAAGTAAACCCTCGTTTCTTCAGGACACCTCTCCTTCCGTCTGACCTGTATAAATAATCTCGCGTTTTCTGCTATTTTTGCTGGTTTTAGAGCTTTGTGAAGGCTAATCACTTGGCTGACGGCCACGTCGACCTTTCAAAGTTCCCTTGGCCTTTAACATGTTACGCTCAACTGCCTCCCCTCGCACCTGTTTTATCTTCGCCGCCGGAACCCTTGACTTCGACCCCGTAGCTGATGGAGGCGCTGGTGCCCGTGCTATCCTTTGGGGTAAGCTTTTAGCGGCGCCGAACGGCGTCATGACAGTCTTCAATAACTCTTGACGAGCCGCAATTCGAGCGCTGCGACGAAGCGGTTTGGAGGTTGCGGAAGACTGAGCTACGTGACTGGCGCTCTTCTTTCGCAACAGACGATTATCAGGCTTGCTCGCTCCCGGACTTGGTCTTCCGACGGTCTCCACCACTGCACGTTCGTCACCAACCTGAAGGTCTGACGGCGAGCTAGGCCAACCAGCATCCCGTCTTTGCTTCTTGATGCTTCGATCGTGCGTAGCCTCGTTGTCCTCGTGATCTTCGTCGCGTCTGGGTCGCTTCGTGCCACGTACAGCGTCCAAGCCAGTCTTGGCTGCTTTAGATTCCTTCAACTCGGCCTCAATCAGAGGGGCTTGCTCTAGAATCCACCTCGCCCGAATATCATGGCGTCTTGCTTCGTCCTTCGCAATCCGGTAATTCCGTGTCGCAACCGCGAATTCGGTCACGAGATCATTCTGCCTCTTGATCAACTTTAGCGATGCTTTTGCCACATCCAGGCTTAATTTAGTCGCCGCCATCCTCCGTATACGTGCTTCAGGGGTTGATCGAGGGCCGCGTGGGTTAGTAATATCTTTCTGACGCCATTCCAGGGCCGCTGCAGCGGCCAATTTGGCCGATTTTACAGCTGCCGCGGCTAGGCCTTCCTCAATCTGACGCCGAGACGCCGATTCGATGTTGCATATATACTCCTCGGTCTCAAGCGGCTTCAACACCTTCGCGTCTACGAGCGTCTTCCAGGCTTTGTCATATTCTAGCTGCATGCTTGTGATCAAGTGGTTGAATCGGTAGTGCATTGAGTATTCGTAGCCGAGATACTCGATCCAGATCGTCAGCTTGTCCTGCTGCGTTGCGTCCTCGTGGAGCTGGAATGGCCGAGTAAAGCCATATTCAGCGAGTAATTTCTTCACCGCCTCTGTGTACGTCGGGGATGAGCGTCGGAACTCCCGCACGAAGATGTTGAATGCCAGGTCGTCCGGCCCCTCTACCTCCACATAGCGCGGTCGTCCTTCTCTTCTGTTATGTGCTTGCCAGCGGCGGAAATTTCGCCAATCTGCCAATTGCACCTTAAAAACACTCCAATCAACGTCGGGGTTGTTAACAGGATCGGGTTCGAAATTATGAGGTTTGTCCACCCAAGGCCGCAACATCTCCCAGTGCGAGAATGGATCTTTAGCAACCTCGTCGATAAGATCAACAGAATAGAAGGGTCGGCCGCCGTCATTGACAAGGACATTGTGGGCTTCTCTCTCTTGCTCCGCTCGGGGGGTGGGTGGCAGAGTGGTTCCGAGAGAACTTTCGCGGCTGTATAATTGAACTTGAGGTTGCGTCGATGTGGGTTTGCCGGAGGAACTATCGAACAGTCGCTTCTCGTACACTTCTGTAGGGGTGTGTGGCTGAGTTTCGACGGAACTTGCGCGGTCGAATGATGGAATTTGAGATAGCGGCGATGTGTTTTTGCTGGAGAAAATATCGAGCAGTCGCGAGGTGACGTGGTTGAGATTAACTGGAGTGGACAGTTCGACGACTGACGCTCTACCTTCAAGGACGTGTCCCGAGTCCTGGTCAAGCCATCGTGCTTGATCTCTGCTCAGTCATTAGGGGGGTGAAGGACGGAATCCCGGCATGGGGAGGAGGGCCCTTACCTCAATCGCTGGGTGAGACTCTCGGTCAATCGCTGAATGAAACTCTCGGGCAGATTCTCCAGGTCCTCGACATCGATGGCTAATGCTCTACCTTCAAGGCGGTGTTCATCCAAGTACTGGTCAAGCTCGGCATCGGTAAACGCAACGAGGTCGCGAGCGAAGATTTTTAAAGACGTCTCTTCAGGGGAGGCCATTGTGCCGTCTCAAAAAGCTGAGATAAAAAGATGTGACGATAGATGAATTTTGCGGTCGACCAGCGTTTGGCGCGGAGGACTGTGGTTATTGTTTTGCGAATTTGGTCGGATTTGGGCCTCAGGCCAAACCGGTTGCGGCCCACTTTTAGAGGACGGAGGGATGCCGATGCAACGCACGAAGATACAAATCTGCTCGCCCGCCACGCAGGCCTAGAAAGTACCACGTGTGAATGCCTGACTTCTGTCGATCACAGATCAGCACTCTAACCGCTCCTTCACCCCTGTTGCCTTGTAAAGCGTGCGGGGTAGCAGCTCCATTGGCTCTGGCTGATTCCGACTGAGCTTCTTGTTGGTTGAGTTAGTGTGCTGCTCGTGGACACGCCGACTTTGTACAAGCGCCAGCCATAACGCGCATTATGTTCACCTTCCTCCTTTTATTCTTATTCTCTTTAAAGAGAGAGACACACATTTCAGCCATGGCAGATACAGACGTAATCGCTCGGGTGTACCCCTTCAACAAGTACGAGAAATATGCGCGGGAGGCGATTGAAAACAGTTCACGATACTTGCCTCCCAAGGTCAAACTGACGGAACCGCGGGAGACGCACCTGAGTCGAAGCGCCCGAGAATCGACAGAACCGCCGGAAAGAAACCGTGAAGTGAACCTGGACGAATTGCCTTACCTTGAGGTTCGGTTCAGCGACGTTCCACGAACTTCGGCAGGCCTTGTATTTGGAACTGATCCTACTTGCGACGTTGTTCTCTCTATGAAGGGCATCAGCAGGCGCTACTTCGCACTAACGTATAAGAAAAAGTTCCCCGACGGATACCACCGCCTCATCGTGCGAGACCTAGGCTCTACGTATGGGACCATAGTTACATACGACAAAAAAGGAGACGAGCCACGTAGCAACTTCGACTGGATCATCGACGGGTTTGAACTCCCGAATCGCACCGAAGACATCATTGTGCAACCGCATGAACACCTCAAATTCCGAGTCATCGTCATGCGTTACGATATCGCCTCACCTGCGTACATCGCTAATATCGAGCGATTCCGGTAGGGAGCGGCGGATACCGAAGATCTCCTCGGCGGACTTCGCCTTAAGAGCGGTCCCGCTACGGAGCGCAATACTGGAGCACACACCCCGGTCGTCAAACGCCCGATTCTCCTCCCAATGAGGTGGATCGGGCTGGGCACGTTCGGGGCTGTGAGTCGTCACTGGAACGTCAGCACTGGGGAGGAGTACGCTTATAAGCGGCCCCTCGGGGAGACGTACGATAAGAAGTATTGGGAGAAGGAAATTAATATCATGGAAAACATCTCGAATGTAGGTAAAGACCTATCTTCCCCCTTCCGGAATTGTACACTTACGTACCATTAGGACCATATTGTTCGGCTATGTTTCTCAGGTACAACACCACAGCCTTACTTATATCTAGAATACATGCCATTCGGAAACCTAGAGGATCAGCATAAGGTGGCCTATTTTTCACACGATGAGTGCTTAACGATCCTCCACTAGCGATAACCTCCTCATAGATTTTTGGAATGTGGTGGCATATCCGTAGCGTATATGCCATCCGCCAGGGTCGTTAACGCAGCACATCTTCTTAAATTCAGCAATCAAAAACACGACTTACGGAAATTTCTCTCCAAGAACCCCCAGATACAGAAAATCTTGCTCCACCGCGACGTTCCCCGTGCAGTTCGGGGGACTTATATCAGCTTCGAGGATGGCGCAAGACTCTGCGAATTTTTCGATTTACGCACCGACTGGATCGCTATGCTTCAATCCGATGTCACCGGACCTGCCTTTACAGACGGAGATGTTTCCGGTATCGAAAGAGCCGACACTGAAATCAGCCATACGACCGATATTAGGGCCGTTGATCCTGCGCATCCCAACAGAGATACTTACAGCGGAGGCCGTAATGTCGAGTGTCTAAGCCGACGTGGGACTGGATCTATGGTCGGACCTCCGAGTCCCGATAACGACAATGACGGGCGGTACCCATGGCCTTCAGCTGCAACTTCTGACGGTGTTGGGACCGCCGATCTTAACCACAATACGATAGGGATTGCTACGGTTTGGCCATGGAGCTTCCATAGTGACATCCTAACCGGCACGGCATACGTCCCAGCTAGGCTAGAAGCAGATGATTACTCTCAATATACCGAGTCCTATGGGACATTCCTTGGACCCGTAAGCCGGTCATATGAGCAACTGCGTACCGATACGGTTTGAGGGTCCTGTATCCCAAGACATCCACGAGGAGCCTGCTCTTCCCGAGTACCTCTACCCAAAGGACGACCAGCAAGGCGAAAGCCAGCTAACTGTATCGCTCGGCTTATCCGCAGAGGGCCCTATAAGCTTCGCGACGAGCTTTAGTTCCAGTTTCACGTTAAGCTTCAGCACTTATAGCCACGACGCTCGTTCTAAGCGTCCCACGGGTTCACGGAGCTCTCGAACTTCCCGCGGTTCAAAAAGCGTACCTCAGCGAGTGATCGAACTAGGCCCTACACAGAGGAATTTCCCACGTCAGCCACATTTACAGCATCGGCCGAAGAGCAGCCCACTGCGAGTGCAGACGGTCACTGGACGTGGAGTGAGAGAGAAGGCAACTGGTATCACTTGGATGAAGATGGGTTTTGCGAGTGGTATAAGGAGCCACAACCTGCAAGTTAAAACTAGCGTGTGCGAACTGAAGGATTAGGCAGATTGGGCAGATTGGGCATGTGCGGTTCTTGCCAGTGTTCCTATATTTCAATACAGTTTCCTTATTTTATTAAATATTGTGTTTAATAGCGGTAGCGGACTCGATGTCCTTAGCTCCATCTCTAATTGCGGTTAGCCCGGGTCAGCTAACAGCTACTGAACCTCGTCCTATAACGCGTCCTGTAACAGGCGCTGCCGACGGGCCTCCTTTTTCCTTATAATTCCTTACATAGACACTATCCGCATCGCCAGATGGTCCTGGTTTTGTTAACATGCTACTTCGATGCAAGATATAAGACCGGCCAACCTGTATCTTCCAATCCCACAGTCACCCATGCTAACGGAGGCTCTTTAGGGGTGAGGGCCTGTATGTTTGCTTCATTTTGGATTCTTGGCCTTTATAGATGCTCGAGCCCGTGAAGACATCGGGAAAGGAGAACTGCGGGATGAAATTAAAGTGGGCAAAGGGCAGGGGTGTTTGGTAGGTAACGGCGCGGGCGATACGGCTCTATGTTATTTTTTACACTACGTCTAAGTGAATCCTCCCAGCCTTAGCGCGGAGTTCTTATGTCACTCACAGTCACTCTCGCTGCTAAGCATCCACATCTCGGGTTGTTTAGCAGCCTAGCAGTTAGCGTCTGACCTAATACTATACTAAATGGCATAACCCGAACCGCGAGTTCTATAGTTCCTCACTTCCTAAGAGACCTAAGCAGCTATCCTTTACCTTCGTAAAAGTCATGGAGAAACAGGATCAAGTTGCACTAGAGCTGGCAGATGACTTTCATATCTTCGATGCCCGGCGCTTCACCTTCGTGCCCAAGCGATTCGGCGCATGCACATCCGAGTCTGCCGAACTTGTCACACACGTGCTGCTGCCGTCAGGCTCGCCCGAGCTCGTGGGCCTGTACCACAACCGCTCGCCCCAGCCGCTCCGCGGCATCAGCGTCGAGTGCCTCTTCGCACGCTTCGCCTACGGACGAGCATATCCCCTTTTTCCAGTCGGATCTCGAATATGCCGTACGCCTGTGGACAAGGCCAAAGGAAGCGCTGGAGCGCTAATATAGGATCAAAGTTAAGGTCATTGAGTGTGACAACGAAATCGTCACTGTCAAACCACAGGTCAGACAGTTCATTGAGCTCCAAAGCATCAGAATTGAGCCTTCACCCCCATACACAGGCGTTGAATGGTGGAGCTGAACGCTCAGGGGGTGTGGTGAAGAATAAGGTGCGCTCAGAGACAGGCTCGAGCGCAGTACGAGATAAGACAGGCTCGAGTGCATGCACTCACTATTGCATTGTGGAGGACGATAGGCCGAGAGATGCTAGCCTCCTTTCGGCCGCAAATCGTTTTCGTTGTCGCATAACAAGGGGTCGACGGCTGATTGGCTTGCGACGTTACGTTTAAGCCAACAGATTCCTTCTTCCTACTGTGTGAGGCGCTGCCTTGGCAGCGATTCTTACCCATTCCAGATTAGCACAAGGCCGGGACTGCTGGTGGCAGCAGTGCCCACGGCGGAGCGGTACAGTAGCCAACATACCGCCTTGTCGCCACTAACCACCAACCACCCGGCTAGTTGGTCGGGTGTAAAACCACACTGTGATGACACTTATAGCAATGAGTTCCAAAATACTTGGTAAGAAGGTTGATTTCTCTATCTCCTCGGGTTCGGCCGAGATCTATCTATACTGTTCTTCACATTATACACGGGCCACTAGGCGGCCCATGTCCATCTTTCCCTCTTTCAGGCTGGGGGGGAGTAAACGGTGCGGTCCCCACCGCACACATCCATCTTAACCACCAAACCTGCCCAAAATAGTTCCATCATTGTGATAATTCTTCTTCCATCCAGTCCTCCCTATTCTCATACAAATCCCAGGATTTTCCTGGGCCTAGTTCTGCTCTTCTCATTTCTTCCTTTTTTGCTTCCATCCATGTTTCTGGGTCGTCACAACAACGTGCTCTTTCCGGCTTATCCTTTATCCAGTTTGGCGCTCGATAATAGATCTTCAAGTGATCAACATGCACCTTATGTGGCCTCCCTTCCGTCATGATTGGTTCCACAATGTAAGATACTGGTGATATCTTCTCGATGACTTTCATCGGACCCATCCATGTAGGTTCGAACTTGGAAACCTCCTTGCCAGGCTTATCACGTACCTCCCATACCCAGTTGCCGACATCAAACGTGCGTACGGGCTGGCTGCCTTATTCCGCTTCGGCCCGCTCCATGTGCCTGTCAATCATCCGGTCCCTGGTTTCCTGTCGTATGTCGTCATAGCCCATCCCAGCGGCTGCCGGAATCCGGGGATCCGCTGGTAAGGCTGGCTCCGTGTCAACTTCAATGGCATCTTCTGCTTCCACTGTATCAACCGCTTCGCAGTGACGAGGGTCAAACCCCATAAACGCTCGTGCTAGTAATATACCCAAAGTTCTCGAGAATCGGGTGTTAATTTTCGCTGTCATTAATCCCAATGCTGAATACCAGCCGGTCTTTAGTTAATCTCCTCCTCTTAACACCGACCATTTTGTCAGTTGTTATTTCACCAGCCTAACCATTCGTTCGATCAGTCCGGTAGATTTTAGCGATAACACTGGCCTAAAGATCATTTGTGTCCCATAGTGATTGAAAATCGAGATCACCACTTCATTCCTGAAATGCGAACCGTTGTCGGAATACGATTCCACTGGCCATCCCACAATCGGTGTCCAGACCCTCATCATTATAACCGATACCGTGTAAGCATTTACTTCTGGAAGAGCTTATGTCAGAACAAACCGTAAGAAGTAGTCGACTCCCACCAGAATATATCGACTCCCGTCTGCCGCAGGGGGGTTAATTGGCCCGATGAAATCCAATCCGAAAAGTGCCATTAGTTCGAACACGCTTATCACCCGGGGTATGGATTTCATCACTCTAGGTCCAGTCTATTAACACACCTAGCAGGCCCTATAAAACTCCTACACGTCACGTGCTCGGGTTAGCCACCAGTATCTTCCGCGAAGTTCTAACATAGTAAAAACATCCGCATAATGTCCGTGTCCATCATAAGCCTAATAAACCACATTGCTTCTGTCTTATTAACCAATGCATCTTATAAGTGAGCCGTCCGTTTCGACTCGATAAAGCCCGTCTGCTATCAGTGTGAATGCCAGTGATTTACGCTTAATCCCTTTCTACTTTCCCCGAGACAGATGCTAAATGGCTTCATCTCCTTTAGTCATCCAACCGATAATGTCTTTATACCAAGGGTCCTCCGATAACGTCTGAAGGTTCTGTAACGTTGCTCCCACAAACCTCCCAAATAGCAGAGTCATTTCCACCGGTGTTCCGTGCACACTGCTCATCCGCACCCCCTCTTTTATTCTCTCCTTCATCCTTAAAACTTCCTTCCTAAGTGGTGCATATTAAATCTTTTCGTCCTTTATGTCTGCTCCCGTTATCCCGTCCTCTAACGGGTGGTTAAATTCGTCCCGGAAAGGTTGTGATAGTCTTAACATGCTATCCGCGATTCCGATCACCTTATCCGTGTTAGGTCGATGGTGGAATATTGTATTAAACTTTAAGACGACGTTAATCCATCTCACGACCTTCGAATGTATTATATCGTAATTCCTCATGGTTTATACCACCGTTAAATGATCAGTGTAAATATGGATCGGGAATGGGGACGATTACGTCATCCACTTTGTTTCCACTAATGCTCGCATAACTGCTAGCATTTCCTTCTTAAGGATGCTATATCGTTTCTCAGTATCCGAAAATGAAAATAACATGAATATAATAATCTCGATATCGTTAAAGTGTTGTTTCATATCGTACTTTATCGCGGGATCCTCTCCTTCCTTCACCGGGATTTGGAACAATACCGCCCCGGTTACTTCCTTACTCGCGTCTGTTACAATATGAAAAGCTTTTATAAGGTCCGATCCATATATCTGGTTCTTCTAAATCCCTTCGCATATTCTCTGCACGATCTAATCATGCTCCTTTATCTAATTTAGCTTTTCCCGCAGCTTCCATTCCGTCTGGATTAAAGTTCTTCCTGTCGGAGTGACTTTTAAGACTTCCTCCTAAAATGCCGCCTTAAGTCGCCGTACTAGGTCCGCCCTTCCTGGTATAAATCTTCTCAGAAATGGGGTTTGCTATATCAGCTTTAAACATTCCTCCCACGTTTATAGTGGCTTTTCTTTCCATTAGGCTGCCATTCTTTCGAATTTCTTACGGAACTTATATGCCGGCAAAATCTTCCCGTTTATTAAGTGCATCCCCACTAATTTTAACTCTTCCTTAAATAACTCTATCTTATTCCCTGCTAAAGGAATTCGAGCAAATTACACTCTTAAGAAGTAGTAGCATGCTAAGAACACCAGATGTGTTTAGAAGTCCTATGCCGCTATATAATAGTCATCCATATAAATGACTAATGTGTTTTATATGTCCGGAGAGAATCTTAAGATGCCCTTTTCTACAGGCAGCCATTTTCCTACATTGTCCATTTTTACCTCGCCTGTTCCCCCTTCCTCTTGCTGTAATAGCGCTACCGGCCATTCCTTATTATCTTTAACTTGCTAAGGGGAAGTAGTGACTTGCTCCGAACTCTTCCTAAGGGGGAGGAAAGAAAATGCTAAGTCCCTAAACCTGGCATAGGTCATTAGCGCCGTGCTCAAACCCTGTGGCATGCGGTTATACACGAAGAGATTGTGTGGACTCCGGAAAGCTGTAAGATACCTGTCCTGTAGTCGCATTAGTATGCCCTAGTAACCGTTTAAGGCATCTAACTTACTGTAGCATGATAGTCTCCCAAATACCAGATCGTCCACATCTGTCTCGAGGTCATATAAGGGGTACGCTGACTTCTAGGTTTCCTTGTTAATCGGCCTGTAGTCGTGAACGATGCGCCATCTCTTCACTGGTCCTGGTTTAGGCTCAAATTGTGTGTTGGCGCACTAAGGTGAGTTGCCTCTAGAGATGATATATGCCACTTCCATGTTGCTAAATATCTGAGCAACGTACTTAATGTGTTGTTATGCATATCTTCGGGGTCTAGCGAAGACTGGTTTTACATTCGGGACCAAATTGATATAATGTTCTAAAAGATCTGTCGCGGGAATGTCCTGCAAGCATGTTACAAATACATCTTTCCATATGTAACATAGTCGTTTTGCTAATTCTGCCTTTTAGGGGCTGTCGCAGATTAGGCTAAGTGTGATTCCGACTTTTTCCCACTAAATGTTAACGTGCTCGAGGGGTTCTGTGGAAATTGGTCGATTTTACGGGGATCGACTGATCTTAAAGGGGTCCCCCTTAAAATTGGATTTCCCTATACAAATTAGCTTGTCACTCGCGTGCGGGGTAGCTGCAAATTTTTTTTAGCGCGCTTCGCCCTGCTGCAGTAAGGCATTCCCCGCAGTATTTCCTAAAATGTTCCCCGATGTACCCTTAAATGCATCCGGCCTTACAGCTATGTCTGTTAACATATGTTGCTGTCCATCATTTCCCACCATGTTATCTAGCGATATCCACTGTTATCCAGCATTTATATTCACACATTCTTATTGCCGTTGTCCACCCCCGGAGAGGTTTTCTCCCCCTGTCCGCGTATGTCCTCCCATCTCGAGGTCTGTGTCCTATGGTGTTTGCAAATGTCCATGCTGCTGTTACCATTGTCGCAAGCTAGGAAGAACATTTTCCGGCAATGCTAGTGAATCTACCCTTGCTTTCACTAAGTCCGTGTAGCGTCTAAGTCGTGAGTCTTAGGAGATCATTATGTTCAGCCTCTCCGCCCGCTGGGTGAATTCTTCCCTTGTCTTTGCTTATCTGACCCTGGACGCGTGTCCTCCTCCCGGCAATGTTAAGGATGTCGGGTGATGGTTTAGGTCCATCATTCCCAGCCTTTTTTCGTCCTGCTAAGGACGTAATCCCGGCATGCTTAGTTGTATAATGATGGTATCGGTTGTTAGAGTCTGTAATAAGGTTGTTATCGGTAACGAGTATGCTGTTAGCGAGCTAAATACCAAATTAATCCGCCGCCCTACATGCATTTATTATAACCATCCCACTGCTTCTTTCTCGATTTCCTTCGAGATGGGATCCATTATACGATGTAAATGGTTGTCAGGTTTAAACGACGGATCCGTAACGGACTTTAGCAGCGTTAAAAATCCTGTGAACATATCCATATAAGAGTAGTCTTTAACCACTAACATCCTCTCCCCCGTTATCTCCTAAGCTATTAGCTTAAAGAAGTGACGCGCCCCTGCATCTCTCCCTCGAAGGCCCGGGCCGGCCCTCGAGGGCGGCTGTTTCCCGCTTCCCATGTATCCGAAAATTCTAATAGGGCCGACACCGCGGCTATGGTTGATGACACGGTGGCGTCCTCCTCGTCTGATGATTCGTCCGCGGATGCCGATCCATCCGATGATCCGTTTAATGATTCATCATCCGAAAGTTATGTAACTCTCGGTTCATACCGCGGCTCGGGCCGGTATATTTCCGCTGTTACTCCCACTGGGCTCCATCGTAGAATAAGCAGGGTTTCCTTATATCCATCCCGACCTCTCACTGTAACCCGCATAGTTTCCCAGTTCTAACGCGCACGTACCCTTACATGCCATTATTAAAACAGAATCATGTCGAATGCCCTCTCGTCTCCCATCACATAAGCACTCACCACTGTCAAGGTCCCCCCCACCACCACAGGCACCACCACGTACTTATTAAGTTCAGTTATCCCTAAATCGGCTAAGGTAACCTTGCATGGTACTCGTGGTTCTCGCAGCTCCGCCTTAATGAACTTCGCAAACTCCGGACTAATAACTTCGAAGGATGCCCCGCTGTCTAGCATCAACCTCGATGTTTCGTAACCGTTAACGGTTCCCTACACATATCCGATGTTTATAAGTACCACCTCTTCCGGGGTCAGTCCCCGATCCTTCTATTATCCCGGGACTGTATACCCCTTATCATCTTAAATCAGATTAATACGCGGCCATGCGTCCTAATTCGTTATTAAATTAGAGGCGAAATAGGCTCTCTTCTTCTTTTTCTTACTTCCGGTAAATATCAGCCTGTTTATCTCCGCCCTCCATCTCGGGGCCGCGTCCAATGCTTAAAGCAAGTTTATAAAAACGACAGTTTCCTTCATAGCTTGTCCCAAGTTAAATGGTTCCACTCCATATCGCTCCATAGCCAGAATGTGTGGTCTGTGTTTGCGTTGAATTTCTGCCAGTGCTTTCTCCGCTTCTCTCGCCACGTCCGGGTGAACGACTGGAGGTAGGGGTGGTGTCGTAATTGGGATAGGTGGTGATGGGGGAACACGAGACATTGGGACCGTCGGCACCGGTACCACCGGCGGATCTTACTGCTAAGAAATAGGCGGGTAGTTTTCCATCACCGGGGGAAGATCAGGCATGTCTCTCATCTCCGCCTCCTTATCATTGTCTGCCGGTTTTAATTTGCGTGTCGTCTCTTTCTCCTGCAGTTTCCGGTTTGCCACTCGTTCCGACTTTCGTTTTTCCACTCTTCCCTTTCTTAGATCCACTGCCATTACAGCCTCAATGTCCTGAACCTCTTTCATCATCGTCACCACATTTTCACGGTTTTGTCTCTGCTATCCTTCATCGAAGATAAGGCTCACCAGTGGTTTCTCCTGCACCTTCTCCTGCACCTGCTCTTCGTCCCTTTTCTCACTCTCAGCCTTCCTTCGCTCCTCCTCTCTCTTTTCCCTTTCCAGTCTTCGCTTCCTCTTAACTTCGTATCCTTAATCTATATATAGGCATTCAAATGCTCCATGTCCCAGGTTTCCGCAATTGTCACATGTCATGCTTTCTCGCCTCCAGTTTAGTCTGGTCCCACCATTCGTTCCTTATCCTCTCGGTCCTAAGAGTCTCTTATAAGAGTTCGGATCCATTTCTTCTCCCTTCCCTTTAGACTCCTTCTCTTTCTTTTCCGTGTTCAACTGTCGCAGGGTGTGTCTCAGGGTGGTCACGCGGGCCAAGGTGCTTCACGTGCTGCTTCAGGTGCGCCCTAAGGCACACCCCATACAGCTTACTCAGCTCTTTCTTTTATCATGTATATATACTGCGAGCTTCGCTCACTCTCTTTTGTATCAATTAAGGAACTCTGATCAATACTTCCGAAGCGCTCTTCTCACAGCAAGTCTACTTTACAGCTCCCGCTTCTGCGTGACAGTTATAAGCCCGGTTCCCGTAAGTTTAACAACCATTCCCCTACGCAATCCACTTCTTTAATGTAGGAAGAGTGCTTCGTTTCCTTTCTTATCTTATTTACCTATCTTTTATTCCCACTCTCACTCGTACGATTCATTATAGCAAGCGACTCCAGCCAGGAATACCTTTTCCCGAAGTCCATTAAGTTAACCGACCGCTTCTCATAGCCAGTCTGGTACTCAAACCTTAGGATTAACGCTTACTGGCTTAGAATCTAGGATGTTTACGTTAATCCAAACGCGCTAAACGCGCCTCCTATCATCCCGAAAGCGACCCTTAAAGACGCTAAGCAACCCACGTTCCATGCGATTTACGATGATCTAATAGCTTAATGCACGGAAAAGTACTAGCTCACTCGGCAACTTTAAGAAGCTAGTAACGATTAAGAGCGAGGTGAAGAGCCGACTGTACCAGTAAAACTAACCGTGGAAAAGGTTAATAAGGAGCTGGATCGCATCCTTAAGATTAGAACCGCACGATCAGTAAAAGCCTCTTTATACTCGACTGAGTACAATTTGCTATGGACTTAGGTCGAGAAGAACACCGATAAGCGACTGTATTAAACGGCCTTATAAAGCTGCGACCTATAGGGTATTATTAACCTTTAAGGACTTATGCGATTCTTAAAGAACGATCTAGCATTAGGACCGAGTTTAACCTAAGATATTATGCGGTAAGAGTACCGAAGGGTACTTACACAGGCTTCCTTAAGAGGCACTAATAAAGAACGTTAGTTAACTGAGTTTAAAGACGTTTTAACTTACGTAAGGGCTTACGGAATTCGCGAAGCCGAAGGCACCTTAACAGTAAAAGACTTTTTAAGGGCTGTAAAGCGAATAGCACCCTAGTGGGCAACTCGTTAATATGAAACTGTAGTGGAATAAGAGGCTGAAGAGCTCCTTATTAAGAGTTTAAAAGCGTTTATAATAGTGTTTAGAGCTATACTCCACGAGGAAAAGCTAAACGCCGCGGGCAAGGGCCCGGGCATGTTCTCCACGCTTAATGGCCGCTTAAGAGATGTGCTAAGCGCTTCGAAACCCGCTTTTAACAGTTTAAGTGGACTTAACTAGCACTCGTGTCCTTACGAAGACGACCTAACAGTCACTTATCGCTAAAAGGCGGAGAATTACTTTAACCTAGAATGCGCGCTTACCGGTAAGGCTAAAAGGCGTCCTTACGGCATTTCCGCGAAGAAACGCGAGGAGATCTTAACTCGCCTTCGTTTTACACGTTAAAAAAGCCTGCGAGCGAAGTTAATTAAGAAAGGCTAGCTTAATAAAGACGGTACCCTTTATAATAAAGTTAATAGCGGAAAAGACGACTCGATAAGCTACCTTAATTCGGTAGTCGCCGTGACTATAGACCTAAGCCTTATAAGCGATCTCGGTAAAGGTTATAAGATCTATACCGCTATATAACACGCCCGCTACCCGCTGTTAAATAGTATTCTCGTCGATAACTGTAGTGCTATCCATTTAGTTAACAATAAGGACCTGCTCGAACCTAATTTATATAAGCCTTATAATAATAATGAGTTAATGGAAGCTAGTATAATAAGCTTTCTTATCGTTAAAAAGGGACGTTAAGTGCTTAAGAACGCTCTTAATAGGACGAGAGGACCTAATATAAAGGATTTTACGCTTAACGACGTCGCCGTAATTAATAAGTTTTATATAAACATAATCTCGGAAGCTCGCTTTCGCGTAACGAATATCTGGTTTTACAGATTAAACTATACACTTCGCTTTAAAGAGCTAAAAAGGAGCGTTATAATTAAGACCCTTATGCGTAAGCACAACCTAGTCTTCTTCGAATATAAGCCTCTTTCTCTTTACTATAGCATTCTAACCGTAATTCTAATAAGCGCCGTAAGTACCGTTATGTTTTTAATAATAAGTTTAATAATAAGATAAGTTTTAAGGCGTACGTAACGGCCATCGTAAGATCTGCCGCGCCTTAAGGAAGATTTAAAAGACCTTTAGCATGCTCGTTTAAGGCATTTAAGACTAAAGGCACTTAAAGCACTCGTTATAAGCGTTAAGAACGTTAAGATTAATAAAACAGCTAGGATTAAATGCTAGTAATACGCTTAAGCGCATGTTAAGCAGCTAGTCTCGCGGCGGACGTTAGAAAACAGATCAATCCAACCGTTTTAACGCATTTCTTAAAACCTCTTTAACTTTAAATAAAGTTTTAACGGCTCCTAATAGCTCTTAATAATTAAAGACGAGTATAATAAAAAGCTTTTCGCATTCCCCCTTATTTATAAGTCGCTTATAAAGATTTTTAACACGATTCGTAATTTTAAGCGTTAAGTAAAACGGTAATATAGACTCTTAGTATATAAGATCTGGCAGGATAACGATATAGCTATGATCGGCATACGGGGTTTCACGGCTTACGAGCTATAAGCGTAAGAAGAAGGGATTAATATCGAAACAACCCCGACTAACACGCACGAGCCTAATAGTAAGAGTAAGCGCGTAAGATAAGAGCTTAATAGTAAGGTAAACGCGATGCTAAACGGTGCTAACTTACCGAAGAACCTTTAGCTAAAGGTTAATAAAGCAGCGGCATACTTATATAATATTAGCCCCAGTCCTGCACGCAGAATACGCTCACTTAACGAGATACTTAATGTATAGTTTTAACAGTACTTTCGTTAATACGAACTACATATAGTTAAAGGTCTTACTTAAGATTTACGCTTAAATTAAAGCCGGATCTACGCGTATAAATATAGAGCGTACCCTCTCGATAAGGCACGCGAGGTGGGAAAGGACAGAAGAGCTTTTAAAACGCGACCGCGGGCTTATATAAGATACCTAGTAAGATACGTTGCTTTTAACATTTATAAGATTTAAGTTCCGCAGCTCGACCACGTTATTACCACCCGTAATATAACGTTTAACGAAGAAAAGTTTTATTAACTTAAGTAAGAGAAAAGGGAAGCGCACCTAATTCCTATTATAAAGGAGGTAATGAATAGACTTAACATCGGAAGCTAGCTATAAGACGTTACGTAAGCCTTATAAATGCTTATATCGTAAGATAATATTTACGGTCGAGTATAAATAAAGCCTTAAATTATAATTTATCCGCTTAAGTAAGAGCTTAAGGATACGGAGCTTCCCGACCTTATTTAAGACTCGGGGGTGACCGTGGAGGAAGCTATAAAAGGCGAAGATAAAAGCTTTATCTCTTTCGAAACGCTTATCTCTTCGGAAAAGCTTAACAGCTTTAATGATAGCTTTAATAGCTCCTTTAATAACGCGTAAGTTAAACTCCTAACTCCTTAAAGATCTCTAGAACCTTATACTAAAAGAGACTTAAAGTAAAAGACAAGCTTAAAGCGCGGGGAAAGCCCGTTATAAAGTAAGGACTTAAGGCTTAGGATAAGGGACGATTAAAGAGAACCCCTTTTAATTCCACTTATGGAAGATAAGGAATCTTAGTTAACAGCTTCGAAAAACAACGGAGACGAAGGTAATAGTCCCTTTATAAGCGGCGGTGGAGCTGCCGGTAGTACTGTTACTAACGAAGAGGAGGTTATTTATATTAGAACCGCTCCTGTAAGCGTAAGCATAGAGGAACTATACGTAAAAACCCCTCGAACCGAGTAAAACACTTCCTTTAAAGCTCTTAAGCGTAAGTATATAAAGAAGGACTATAGTTCTTAAACGCGTAAGAGCAAGAGAATTAGAAAGTAGGATTTAAAGGATCCTCGTAGCTTAAGTGGTATAAGCGGAATCTTTATTACGATTATGTTTATAAGGATTAAGATTCGCGTTTTAAAACACTATTCTTAATATACCTTCTTTATAACCTTCTTACTTAATTAGCAGAAAGTCATTAAGGAGGGAGACTGGGAGCATAAGACGCTGCATGCCGTAATCGCGGCGGCAGTGTAATAAACGTAAGCGAAGCGGTTAAAAGCCGCCTTAACTAAGAGATTGCATAGGGATAATCTTATTAAAACACTAACAGTACCGAGGAACTAAAAGGACTTAGTTAAACACCCTTAGCGAAGCGCTTTTATAACGGCTTATAATAACGAGATTAATAACCTAATTAGTAAAAAGGCTTAGAAAAAGATCCTTCGGTCGTAGGCGAAAGGCAAGCCTCTTCCACTTAAATAGGTATTCACTTATAAGTTCGATTTAAAAGGCTACGTTATAAAGTATAAGGCGCGTATTTACGTAAGGGGTGATCTTTAGAAAGCCACTCTTTAAGACACTTACGCGGCTACCTTAGCGGTAAGAACCTTTAGATTAATAATAACAATCGCTACACACTAAGACCTAAAGGTTAAGCAGTTCGACATCATATAAGCGTTCCTAAACGCTAACCGGGACGATAGTTTTATAATATACTGCGAGCTTCTTAAAGGCTTTAAAGAAGAAGGAATATGCGTATAGCTTACGAAAGCCTTATATAAGCTAAGGGACTTACCTTATCTATAGTATAAAGAGTTCTGCTTTACTTTAAAGCTACTCGGGCTTATATTATCGGGAGAAGACCCTTATCTATTTATAAACGTAAATAAAACTATAATGCTTATATTTTACGTTAATAACTTCTTAATGTTCTACGCGAAGAAGCACTCTGCTAAGGTTAAACGCGTAATAAAAGGACTAAAGGGAGCATACGAACTTCACGACGTAAGCGACATTAAGTATTTCTTAAGCGTTAAGGTGATTAAGGACAAAGCAGCTAAGAAAGTCTAGCTTACGTACGATTAGTACATCGAGAAAATAGCCTCTCGATACGACTTAATAAGCTCTTATTACTTCTTATACACGCTTTTACCGACAGCCGAGCTAGTGAAATCCATTAAGTAAGTTACCGCTACGTAAGTGAAGCGGTATTAAGAGCTTATAAGATCCATCCTATACACAGCTATTATAATTAGACTTAACGTTACGTATACGTTTATTAAGCTCTCGTAATTCTTAATGAATTTAAGCTTAAAATACCTTAAGGGAGCTAAATAAACTATATAGTACCTTTACGGAACGTAATTCTTAAGGATATAGTATAAAGGGGTGATAAATAGCACGTAAGTCTTACTAATCGCAGGAGACGCATCTTTTATAAATGACATTAAGACTAAGCGCTTTACATAAGGGTATACGATAATGCTTTTTAACGGTTTAATTAATTAGAAAGCGGCGCGCTAAGACATAATAACTATATCATTTATTAAAGCAGAGCTCTTAGCCCTCTCCTTAACTATAAAAGAAGCGATAGCCTTTTAAAGGCTGTTTAAAGAGATCTCTTTAAACTTAAGAGAGCTTTAAAAAGTCTATTATAATAACTAATAGACGATTAGACTTATAATAAGCAATAAAGAAAGGATTAACACTAAGTTACGCTATATAAACATTTATAACTTATAGCTACGTTAAGAATACTTAAGGAAAGCATTCGAAGTTACTTACCTCTTTATAAAAGAGATGCTAGTCGATGGTCTCACGAAGAACTTACTATGGTAAAAGTTTGAACACTTTAAGGCGCTTTTAAACCTTTAAGACACGCGTTACCTTATTGAACTAAGTAAGTAAAACAGTGTTAATAAGTAAGGGACAGAGTCCTATACGCTCGCCGGCGTAAACTATAATAAGGATAATAAGGCGCAACCCGCCCGGCACACGCCGATGCTACATATAAAAAAAAAAAAAAAATACAAGACAAGGTTACTAAGCAGTAAGCTTAGTGCAACATTTAGAAAAGGTCTCATAAGATATTATCCTATAATACAGTCATAAATCTCGCCGCACGCGGCGAGGAAGCGCTCTCGGCGCTCGTCTCCTTTATTCTCCTCCTTTAACTTATCCTTATCCTCGTCCTCCTCGACTGGGGAAGCGGCCACAGGCCGCCTCCCCTTGCTCACCATAGCCTTCTTTACCTCGTCTTGCCGGAGCAGGGTGCGAATCGCTTAGCGTAGGCCGAACAACGTAAACGCCTTTACGCCGCGGCGAATCCCCGTAACGAGCTCCCGGGCAGGGCCCTTAACGATTTCGGAGCTAGAAACGTGTTAGCAATAAGCACTGGAAAGTTAGGGAGCAGGAAAACTTATATCGGCTTATAAGGGTGGCTGTGCTGGTAGCAGTGGAAACACCGCGAACTATTTACTGCATCGCAGTAAACCCCAGACCCCTTGCCCGCTAAGGCGGACCGTAAACAACTAAAACAGAGGTTACGTCTCGTCTTCCCCTTTACGGGGAGCTTCTTCTTCTTCGCACTGTAGGAAATGGTTAGTGGCAGACAGATAAGAAGAAAGTGAGGCTAAACTCACCTTCTGACACTAGACTGGGGCGGGGCCCGGGCCGTACCCTTTAACTTAAGGGTGGTCGGGGCGGGAACGCTGTGTAAAGGTTAGAAACATGGTTAAGAAGCTGGAAAAGGGTACATACCTCTTTACAGCCAGGGTTTCGCTGGCGCTTAACGACGAAGAGGACGCCACAGACACAGCGCGAGTGGGCGA
>MU853898.1:0-100457 GCA_033297225.1 Diplogelasinospora grovesii | reverse complement strand
TGTAAGCCGCCCTGCCTGCCGCACGGAACGCTTACTTACCCTGAACCTCCCACCCGCACCCCCCAAACCCCCCCCCCCCCCCGCCGCCCCCGAAGCCCCCCCCCCCCCCCCCCCCCCCCCCCCCCCCCCCCCCCCCCCCCCCCCCCCGGGCGCCCCCCCCCCCCGGCGCGCCCCAAGTAACTTGCACGTTACTCTTCTGACAAAGTCGGTACAGTTCAAAAATAGCACGTCGTGTGGACCGATTCTTCCCCCCTCGTCATCTGTGGCTGAGGTTGACACTGTGGTGGGAAACACACGGTAGCTGCTATGAGATGAATCTCACTCTGCCCGAAGCATGTTGTCGATCTCGATCCGGGGGGGGCATCTCATCGGGCGCGAGCAAGTCGTGAAAGTCAGCGCAAGCGAAGTCAAGTTGGGCCAACGTCCAGGAAGGTTCGTTGAGGCGTGGAAGAAATAATTAGCTGCTAACGTCCATACCATGAACAATGCCGAGACGGGAAGCGGGCACGGTTGATTGAAACTAAGCGGGTAATTAACTGTTGATTGAAATTTTCGAAGAGCACGAGTAGTCTCCGTAATAATTAGTTGGCTAGAAGCGAGCGATTCATAAAAGCGATCGGAAAGCTACATAATTACATGTTACATACATCAAATAGCTGACCGTCCACACGCTGCTGAACATCATCCCATTAAGTTCCCTTCCAAGGCTCGTAGTCGGCGGTTCACCTGTTACTGCCGGGAAACTAATGGTAAGTTGCCGCCACCACTGGTTTTAAGTTTTAACTTTTCCTGTTCGTCATCATCGAACGGTCGTCCTTCGCCCATGATCTCTTCAAAGACTTTGTGGATATTTAGTAACATGTGGTAAATAGTATCGCGTAGACCTTACTAAACATTATGCAGGGATATCTTTTAGTCTTTCCTATAAGTTCCCGCTAATATACTCAAGGTACTTGCTTAGTCCGCTTAAACTTTGTACTAGCCGCGTTTACTACATATATCCAACGATAAGAAGACAAACTTGATAAGTTTATTACCAGTTGCGCTTAACTCCACACTCACAGCGGAACCCTTACCCGACCTAACACAGTTTCCTTCTGAATTTTTCCGTGCACAAACCATTAAGATAGACTCTCTAATCAAGACACCAGAGCGAGTGTATACGTAGTTTGAACAATATAACACTGAGTCAATCTAACGCTAATCTAAACGCCCGAACCAAACCAAACCAAACCAAACCAAACCAAAAAACCAGTAGTACAATGCCCTCCCTCCAGCCCCCCAACCCCCAACGAAAGGGAGGTGGAGGTGTGACTGGTATAATAATAATCCACACAATGCCATGCCACGCCATGCCACCAAAAGTGATTGTTACTCAAAACACCACGAGCAGAAACTCAGAAAACCTCCCCTCCAGTATTACAATCTGTACAACCCCCCCTTTCCCCCCTTTCTCCCCCTCACCTCCCTTTTTTCCCCCACCACCACCACCACCACCACATCTCCCCCCTAATTCCACGCCTTAGCCAATGGACTCCCAACCTTGGGCGCAAACTGCAGACTCTTCCTGCGCGCCGCCATGAGCCTCATCAACACCCTGTCATCCTTTTCCCTGGCCAGTATCCCCGCCCCAAGCTCCTTGTAAACAATCTGCTTGGGCGGACAGGTTCTCGCCCCCCCCGCAGCAGCAATATCACTGAACCCTTTTAACCTCCCGTCATTCTCAGCCAAACCATCTTCGCCGTAGTTATAACTCGAAGCATACGAGGAATCAGACATGGGCGTCTCCGGGTTGATACTCGCCGCAAACCGTGCAATTGCTTCCGGGGCAGGTGTTTTCGGCACTGGCGTGAGCACACCACCCAAACCGACCGTCCACTCGTCCATCACCAGACTAGTAGTATCCCCACCACCGCCACCACCCAATCCCTCCTCCCAATCATCATCATCCTCTCCCTCTGCATCCCTCTCCCCGTCCCTCCTCCCCCCCTTCTCTGGCGTCCTTATCCAAAGGGCACTATCTCTCCGATTCGCCGGTGCACTTGTAGTACTACTCTGCTGCTCACCACCACCCGACGAATGTCTCGAGTTGTTCCTCACGGGAGTAGGCACCAGCATCCCGTTCAGGTTGGCAATCGCCTTGGGCTCCATGGACTTCCTCCGCCGTGCCCCACCTCTCGGGACGAGCGACGTATCGATGTAATACGGCGCTTCATCGAGCCATTGATTCTCACGCTCACAACTACACGCAAACACACAAACAAATTAGCATACCCTCCTCCCCAAAAACCAAATGATAGAGTGTGTGTGTGACTTACTCAAGAACCCAGCTGACACCAACACACTGCACCACACCCGCACTCTCCCTAACCTTCTCCAGCGTCCTCTTCCCGCCATCCTTGTACACCACATGCGTGATGCCAATCTTGTCCTTGCCATTGTTATTGTTGCTGCTAGGCGGGCTGCTAGGGTTCCACGACCAGCTCTTCACACATCGCGCGCCCATCTGCGTCAGCAGCTCGACAAAGATACCGCTGGCATCAGCCCCCTCGCTGGTGTGCACATCGACAAAGACCACCGCGCCTCTCAGCAGCGCAGGGTTCAGGTCCCTCCGAGGCGTACGAGCAGGCGTGCCCATGGTCGACCAAGCCTCCGTCTTTTCTGGAGTGACTGGTGGTAGTGGCGGCTCAGATCCAGCACGCTCCTCAACATTTACCTCGTCCTGCTGCTTGTCCGCCTTTGTCGGCGAATACGAAATGACGGTCGCGTTCCGGATAGGACCACCAGGTCGCTGCGGCGACTGCTGCTGGGCAGGTAACCTCGAAATGCTGTGGCCGCGCTTCTTGATCTTGATGGCTCTCACCGGAGTGGACTCATCCGCAGGCTTGAGAGGGACCTTGGACACGGTATGGAACTCACGCGTGAGAGGAGCGCGCTGCGGTGTAGCACCCGCAGTAGCCGACGACGGCAACAGAGCAGGGTCGACCGGAATCGCATTCTCGTCACCATATTCCTGGCTCGCCTCGGACAGCGAATCGTCAAAGCTGCTCGTCTGATGGCTGCTGCTGATCAGCTCTTCCACCTGCCCAGGCTCCATAAGCGACATCTCGTGAGCTTCGGCCGCGAGAGCCACGTCCTCTTCGGTAAAGGGGACGTCCTCGAGAACCGGCGTCGCAATGTCCTCTGCGTTCGTCATTTCCGCGTCCTGCTCAGTAGCCGCCTCCGGCCGCCGGACTTCCATCTCGTCCTCGAAGAAAGTAGTACTTCTAACAGGTGATGAACCTTCCGCAGCCGGAGATGCCGTGTCCTGTGCAAAGATGGACGACTGACGTCTGCTGCGTCTACTGCTGCTGCTGCCGCCTGCAAGTGCAGCAGCCCCAATTCCAGACACAGGCGAGTAGTCCGGCTTGATGCCAGTCTTGAGCGGGCTAGGTCCTGCCTTCCACGCATTCAGCTGATCGGCGAGAGGCGTGAAGCCGAACTTGTCATCCATTTTCACTCTCTTAGCAGTGTTCCGTCCTGACGACGACGAAGACGACGACGACTCGGTCGTCCGGCTGTTAGTTCTTCGAGGTCTCGGTGTCCTCGAAGAGGCGGCTGGACAAGGAGTGGCGGGCGGCGCCGGGAAATGGCCACGACGCGGAGCTAGCTCGTCCTCCGAGTCTGACGGGACATTGTCCTCGTCGTAATCGCGGAGATCCTTCTCCCGCAGTCCGAACATGGCGTTCTTCGGGGGGGAGACTGGCGGAGTGGTGCTCTCACGGCGAGCCTCGCCATCCTCAGCAACCGGCTCATCCAGATCCATGGCATCTGCTGAGCCCTCGACCATCTCTTTCTCAGCCGTCGCTTGCTCCCCCTCCTGCACTGATTGTGATGGAGGCAGCAATATGTTCTTCAGAGCCGGATCGGCATGACGAGGGAGCACTGCAGAAAGCCGGCCGGGAAAGCGAAGTCTGGTAGGCGAGTCTGGCATGGCGTCGCCATCGTTGTTCTCCGGAAGCATCTCCTCGTCGTCTTCGTCAGCGGGCCCGTCTGTTCCAGTGGGCATCGGCGTAGCCAACAAGGTCGCCTTCGGGGCTGGGCCCCCACTGATCCCAGCATCCTCCTCCTGAATCCTTGGAACCGGGGGCTTGACTGCGGAGAACAAGCCACGCTTGGCTGGCGATGAGAGAAGTGATGTCTTGAACGGGGACGCATTTGACTGCGCTGCATTGCCATTGCTCAAAGCAGGGCCGTTGAGAGCCAGCTGCGCCTTCTTCGCCGGAGACTGAAGTAGAGATGCCTTGAATGGTGTTTGGCTGGTAGTCTGACCTTCGTTTCGAGTGCTGGTTTGCGGTAGGCCTACGGCACCTTCGACTCGTCTTGGCGGTGACTTGATGGTGCCCTTGAATGGCGACGCGGGTGGTCTCCTCGCCGGGCTGGCTAGCATGACGGTAGATACGCCAAGCTCGGGGGGGTGTAGTGTGATATTGTTGTTGGATTCCTCATTTTCAGCTGATGATGTTGTTGCCTGTTCCTGTTGCGGCAGTTTGGGTACCCCCAAGTTAATAGGCTTTATGGGCCTTCTGGCCGACGCCCTGAGTGGCGTCTTCTCGTCAAAGGCCAGCTCATCCTCCGAGTCGGTGCCCTTGCTGCTGTTGAGAGCCGTGATCTGGTTGACCTTCCTAGGGCTCAACGGAGACGGCTTCTCTTCTTTCTGTCTTGTCGAAGCCGCAGCTCTGGTAGCCCGTCCTTTGGTGGCTGCTGTCGCGCCGGCCGCTCTCCGAACTGGTTTCGCCTTGAGACCCGACGCGGCTGCTTCTGATGCCTTTGTCGATGACCTCGCGGTGCTGACTGCTGGTGGTGCGATGTTTTCCTTCTCTGGCTCGTCGAACTTGACCGTCTTCTTCACGGGTGGTTTGGATGTAGTACCAGCTCGGCTGCGGGTAGTTGTCTTCTTGACGGGTTCGGCGGTTGCCGAAGCGGGCTCTTCTTCGGTGGCTGTTGTTTTCTTCGTGCGCGTTGTTCTGGTAGCTCGGACGGGCTCCTCCTTGGTGGTCTCAGCCGTCTTCTTTGGTCTGCCACGGGTTGCTTTGACGGGTGCCACAGGCTCGGTCTCCATAGCTTCTGGTTCTGGTTCCTCGACTGTCTTCTTTGCTCTTCCTCTTGTTGCCCTGGTCGACTTCATGGTGACTGCGGGTAGTTGTAGTTCGTCATCGTCGACCTCATCGGAGCGGGTCTTCCTCTTAGTCGCGGTAGTAGTGGTTGTGGTGGAAGTAGTAGCTGCAGCCGCACGAGTAGCTCTTGCCTTAGCTGCGGCAGTAACTATCTTGGTCGTTTTTACGGCCGGCTCTGTGGTGGCCTTTGCTGCTCTTGCTCGAGTAACTCGCTTTGGCGGTGACTGTGGATCCATTTTGGGCAGCTGTGTCTGGTGTATGTGGGTATACAAAGTCCGATGGAATGTAGGGGGAAATTGGTTTTAACGTGGGGGTAAAAGGGAGGAACTACGAGCAGTCCCTCATAATGATGCTGCACGACAGTGAATGTGAAACTGGCAAACCTTGGTGCTGCTGTTGACGAGACCGTGCTGCGTTGCATGCATGAAGTCAAGACCGAAGGTGGAGAGGGCGCCTGCAGTCTTTTGTTGACTGCAACCGTGTCGTTGCCCTGACGACAGCTAGCTCTGCTTTGTGGGGCACCGGGCCCTTGCGTGTTAGCTTGTCAGGTAAGCCGGGTTAGGGTCGCGCAGTACCGGCCGAGTGACGCAACACGCATGGCCGGCACATGGGCCCTGGAGCCTAGAGGTGAGGTCAGCGCGCTTCACGCGACCTTGGCTTTGTTTTTACTTGGTGACACGGTTTAGTAAGGATCGCCTATTCGTCTTTGACGCGTCAAACATGACTTCATCAGATGGAAACTTAGCCGTTCACGTGTGATTAAGCTTGATCCCTTTAAGCGTGAGCAAGCTCAATTTCTTGGCACGATTAGCGGAATCAATTTTTGGCTGACGAGACAGGGTGGTGCTTAACCGTGTTTTTTAGCGGCACCCAATCGCGTCCGTTCCAAAACCCTGTTGCCAAGAAATTGAACTTGTTCACGTTTAAAGGGATGCGGCAGTTTGACCCACTGGTTCTTTGGGTTTTGCCCAATAGAAGAATGATGCCCCAGCTCATCGTTTCGTTTTCTATCCCGGCAGACCGTTCCTCGATCCCCCCATACTCCCTCGTGGCCAAAGCATTCATACAGTTTATTCTACAACACATTCGGACATGATAGCCGCTGTCCCAAATACACTAGGTGCCTTAACCAAGTTGTCTGCCGCTTTCTGCCCTCGCTTGCTCGCTGCTCCCAACGCCGGATTGGACCTATTGCCCTCTCGTACGTGTACATGTATGGTACTACATAAATCACCTGTTCTAGAGACCTGCTTCCGTGAGAATGTCTCATTTCCCCGTTGGGTCTCCGTTTTGCCAGGTAAGCAGACAAGACTGCAATAACTTGAACATCCTCCAAGCTGCCATGAAGAAAACAAAGACTCAGTTTGACAGATCTAACGATAAAAGTGTTCATGAGCGCGTGAGTAAGTCAGAAGAGAGAGAGAGAGCTATTTCGGTTTGCGAGATGCCCTCATTTCTATGGGTTTAGGCCGTGATCGCAGGAGCATTAGGGGTCCCATCGCTACCTGCACTAGCAGCAGCAGTCTGGGCCTCAATGAACCCAGGCCGCCACTTGACCAAATACTTGGCGGCTAACGGACGTGCGTCCTCGACTGTCAACCCATTAGCAGCCATTCCCAACTACGCAGCCAGATGTGTTATGGACTTACATTCTATCCAAATGTCCTGGACGGTATCCAGTGCAATCTCCCTCACCGGTGGCCGCATCATGGCCAGATACAGCAGACTCGTCAGTGCGAGCTGGACGGTAGTCGGATCTCTGCAGAGCGCCGTAAGCCGCCCGAGCAGCGCCCTGCTGAGCTCGGGGATCTCAGCGAGGAACCGTGTCAAGATCTTGTCCTGCGCCGTGAGATAGGGTAGGAAACCGTCCAGCAGGCGCTGGGCGCACTTCTCGTAGTGCAGCGGCCCATCTAACTTGCTTCGCTTCGTGATCTGGTCGTTGTACCACTCCTCGCACAGCCAGGCCACCGCGGTTTCGATGCGCCGGCGAAAGTCCTCCAGTACATAGTTGTACAGCAATTCCCGGATCATGGTGCCCAGAGTCATGCGAGACTGGTCAAGAGCCTCTTCCGGCTTAATCCCGCTGCTGGCGTCTTCTAACCCAGCCGATGAACGTGTGGCTAGGCGCGTAATCAGCGTCAGCCATGAATCGCGATCGTATGAACTGGCTGCCAGTCGGTTGATGCCGGCTTTTGGCTTCCGTAGAACTGCAGGCTCCTCGAGGGTCGAAAGGGGCCCGAACACTCGTGCCGCAGCAATTTGTCCGACCTTCACTACCGCCTCTGGATCTAGTGATGGGGGCGGAGGAAGCTTGAATGTTGCCAGCGCCGTCAGAGCAGTGTCAGTTTCAGCATTCTGGTCTTGTGGCGGCTCCTCAGGAGGTGGTCCGTCGAGTTTGTTGAGGATCTGCTCCGTGTCCTCGGCAGCGTAGAAATCAGGCTCGTAGTCATCGTCGTCTTCGTCGATGCCAAGCGGTGCTGTGTCGGGGTTGAGCACAGCAGGTTGGGCGGCTGCTGTAGCTGCCGCTGCCGCCGCTGCCACTGCGCCTGCTTTATAAGCACTCAGACGATTTCGGATCCCCTATACCAAGTCAGCCAACTTCCCGCGTTTCCTAGCTTTGGTCGGGCATACCATTAGCGCCTGATTTAGTATCTGCTGGTCTATTGTCGCCAGCGTCTTGACACTTATTCTTGAGGCCATGGCCACGGGTATTTGAGTCGCGTCGAAAGCTTGCAACCCGGGGTTGGTAGTTAGAGTGAAGAGAGCAGCAAGACTTTGTGGTCCAGGTGCCAAAGGCTGTATCTGAAGTTGAGGAACGCCGGTAGCAGCAACCTCAACTCTTTGTCTTTTGGCATCACCGTAACCAGCAGCAGCCTGATCGGCAAGAGCTCGTTTCCGGCCTGCCTCGTCAAGAACCTCCGCTCGTGACCGCATTAGCTTTTCGATGTGTTGGTGGATGCGCTGGGCCATAGGATGGCCTGGCTCCCTGATTACTTAGTCAGCATGAGTGTTACATGGCTCGATAGGGGGGAAGTACCGTTTCATCAAGTGAATAAGGAGCATTCTAGTGGTCTTCTCCATGGACTTGATCATGACCTTGGTCTTTGATGTCATCGGTGATGAGTTGGCTATCGTAAAAGGATTGAAGTTGAGCACTGCATTCAAGATCCTATTTGAAGTACCGGGGCGAGTGCGGATGAGCACGGAGAGGGCATTGAGTGTGGCATCAACCAAGACGACATCACTACTGTTGTCTTGTAGTGTGCCAAGCATCCTGTCCAAGAGACCTGTAGCCTCAGCCTCGAGATAGCGAGGATCTAAGCGCTGATGGTTCGGCGGGATCTTATCCAGAGAAACGTCGAGTCCGTTGAGCTAGTGAAGTCTCTTATTAGCAACCCCAGACTGATATCGAGAGAGCGGTCTAATCGAACCTTTTGCTCCGTATTGTTGGATGCTGTCTGAGCGAGCACCACTCGTTGTGCAAACTTGATGCAGCATATCTTTATTGGGGTGAGCGCCCCATCCCATATCCGTAATATCCTTGACTTGATGGCCGACATGTGTTCCCAGCTCTCGGTATGGTATGCGTTATGGATGCTGCGAGCAAGAAGACGTGTTAGCAATGGGATCTCATGGCAGCGCATGTGGGAGGTGGTCGATATCGCTTAGGTCACAACGGAGGCGAACAGCGAGAACAAACAAGCGGGGTGTGGGCAGGCAGCGGTGGCCATGACAGGCAGGGCACGAAGTGTATGTATGTAGCAAAAGCATGGCAATAGCACAGCACAACACCACATGCACAACAAGCGAACGCACACCACACTCCCGTAGCCAGTTCACCATGTCCCGCTAGCCTGTCCTTCCCCATGCTCCTCTAGTCATGATGTGTGCACAGTGCAATGTTTTCTAGGTACTTACATCCATCTCACAACGACCGGGTAGGCGCTCGCGGCCGCCATGACGCTGGCCTTGAGCACAAGGGGATCCTCAGTCTGACTCTCGACCAGCGACCGCAACGTCTCCAGTATAGCCACGGTCAGGTTCTCTTTTCCCCTGCTGTTCAAGGCCGGTGTCGAAAGCGACTCGGCCAGGAACTCGGCGCCCCATCTCCGCAGCTCGACGGGCGACGACGGCCCGATGATGGGTAGGATGCCCTTGACGATTTTGTCGTAGTAGGCAGGATTCTCGAGAACGATCTTGCGCGCCGCGTTGAGCTGTTGTAATTGCTCATTGACGGTAAGGGGTTTTGCAGGTGCCGCCATGTTGGGCAAAATGCCCGGGGAGGGCTACGGTGTGTAACGATGGGGGAAATGGCGGGATGATGTAGATGGGGTGGGTATCCGTAAACGTCAAAGAATTCTACAAAGAGCTTGGTACGCAGGGCAGCTGAGATGCGCTGCGATCAAAGAGCAAGGTTGAAGGAGTCGCGCAAAATGTCAATTAACCTCTCGAGCTGCCGCCGGGATCCTTTCTCCAGATCTGTTCAACGTCGTCAGCTTCAGTGAAGTCGAGTCGAGGGCATTCATCCTGCGCGGCGCGATCGTCGATTTTCGGGGTGGGAATTGGCGACCGGTGGACCTCGAGGCTGCTGAAAGAGCTAGGAGTAAATGCGCATCGCTACAAGCGCATCGCTTCAATCTTGAGGTCGCGCAGTTGTTTAGTGTTGCGATGTTCTTCCGTCAGGTTTTCGTGGTGGGAGGATTTAGCAGCAAGGGTGCAAGGGTAGCACGTGTGGGCAGCCTTGACGCGCGCCGGATCGTATCGCAGCGTCAGTGATGCAACAAGGTGTCTCTCTGTCCCGAAGAACAGCCGCTGCAGACTCCCAGGAGCAATGAACTGTGACGTGACCCACTAAAAAGTGAGCTGGAATGCATTGCACAGGCACACGCCACTTCTCGCATGCGACTGTGCACTGATTGGCTGCCACTTTCTCCGTACTTATCGATAAGCTTAGCGGCATCAAACGGCATCATCCGAGCTTTTTCTCTAAGACCGTTAACCGACGTCAATCCTCCCTTCCCGCCCGACAGTCTGTACCGTCTGTTTGTTGGAAAATTACAATGGCTGGGTATGGTTGCTTTGAATGCTCTTCTATGTGTGCGCAAGCTAATTGGGAATAAATAGAATCCAGCGATCAAGTTACTATGACCGGTCGCACCGGCAATCGCCCGCCCTCATCCGCGCGCGGCGGCCGTACCTCGTCAAGAACGCCATCCTAGGCGCCAGCATATCCGCGTTTGCTATCGGTGTCTGTATGTACACTTTTCCTCCGGGGGTGTGTGGGTGATGAAGGAAAGAGGGGTGTGGGCTGATAGAGTACAGACATCTACACACTGAACGTAGTCGGCCAGGACGAGTTCGAAGACGTGAAAGTCCCCGACGCCCCCATGACGAATACCCCCTCGGCTATCACACAGGCTGCGAAGAAATGAACAACAAACCAGGCCTCGTTCAGCTTGGTGTCTGTATGGTTGAGTCGGAGTGTTGGTGCTGTGCGCAGGATGTAGCATGATAATGGCGTTTTAGGATACTGTGACAGGTGAGGGGCTGACGATATAGCGCCCGTGGAGGCTCTGTATTGAATACCTAACAAATGGTAACGGAGAGGTATATGAAAACCAGACAACCCGCCCACATCTGGGGAGACGATACATACAAAACTTGTACACACAACACATCATCCATGTATCTATGTAACACTAGACAGACAGAAACCGAACCACCGGTTTATGGAACCAACCCCTGAACTGAGTGAAGGCTATCCCAACCAACCCAAATGCCCTCCCCCATTCCTCTCAAGCACGCAGTAAATGGTGTATCATTCGTGCCAGCCAAACCAGCCAAACAATATGGTATTTTGTATGCAGCATTAACAAGGCAACCTGCGCCGATTCCCCAATTCCAGATCTCCCAAGTACAGTACTCCAAACAAATAGAAAAACGATAAAGCCAAGAAGCTTATAATATTTGTGCAACGGTCTCGCGTTTCACGGAGTGTGTAGGTCCCATCTTATGAGCCTTGACAGACTCGTGTCCGGCTCCTGAAGAATGACCGTGGCTCTTGTTCATCACAGGAGAGTCACCGTTGGGTATGGTGGTGGTGCTCGAGGAGAACAAACCGCCCGGCTGATGTGAGTGCCTCCGGTTTACCGGTGTTGCTTCCGGATGTGATTGCTGCCGTTGGATGTGATGAGACGGGTGATTTGGGTTTGCCCAGGGGGTCTGCTCGATAAATTGCTCTCCAGCAGGGCCCAGATTCCGTCCGAAAGGTAGTCCGGTGAACTCCGGGTGGAAGACGGGTGGTTGGTGCGAAACCTGCCTGGACACAGGCTCACGAGCACGCTGGAACAGACGGTTAGTGCCATGTCGTTATGCACACTGTAGCTGTAATAGTCGACTCACGGTTATAGCCTCAAGGTCATTCTCCAACTGGTCGTCAGAGGCGCCACTAATAGGGGGCGCAGCAGGAAATCCAACGTGCTTGGCAAAGCCGGAGAGTATCGACACCTCCTTGTTGTATGCAACAGCGGCCTTGGCGCTCTGCTGCTTCGTGCTCGGGAAGCGGATTCCATAGTCCGGTATGGTGTTCGCCGCGCGTCTGCGCTCCTGCTGTATGTTATACCAGTCTTGGCCGAGCTCCTCAAGGACCTGCTCTCTCGACTCGCGAACGGCCTGGTGGAACTGAGACATGATCTGCGCCCGCTCCGCGACTGCGCGCTTCTTGAGTACTTCCATCTTGAATTGTAGCTCGAGCGTGCTCTTTCGTATCCTCTCGTCTCGTCGCTGGTCTATGCACTGTAGCATCGCGAGGTACTCGGGATGGGTAGGATTGTCGCAGGTAAGCATTGCTTCCTCGCGGTTAAGCGCCTCTAGCCGCTCTTGGTAGAGACTGCCCGAACAGTTAGTATTACTCAATGGGGTGAATGCCAAGGCACTTGTGGACATACCGCTCTCTGAAGTTGCTGAACTGTTTCTCAATAGCTGTGAGCTCTTCCCAAGCAGCCTTTTTCCGTTCCACTGTGCCTATGGTTAGCGTCTAGGTACTGCTTGGGTGTTGTAGGGTCTTTCATACGCTCTTCCTCATTCCTATGCGCTGCTTCTGCCTCCTCGTCAGCGTCGTCAACATGTTCGTCCTCGATGCTGCGCGATGCGTCCTCAGCAGTGAGCCCATCAGCATCCTCGGTGGCTTCCCCAGGAGACTCTTGATCCGCCCGGCCGCCAACCCCTTCGGGACTTTTGCTGTTGCTTTTGCTCTTTTTGCTGGCGCTACGCTTTCCTCTCCTAGATCTGCTCGGCTCTGCGGGGTCCTCTTCAATTGACTCGGTCGGCTCTTCCTTCGTCTTGGCTGCAGCTTCGGCTTCGCCAGCGTTGTCTTCCTCGCCAGATTGATTGCCGCTTTGAGGGTTGGTAGAGATACCCTCATCATCAAGCACAGCTGTGTCGTCGGGAGAAAACTCGGGCTCTGTAGCGCCAATCGAGCCAGTCCGTTTCCTAAGCGGCTGCTCGGGCACTTGTTCTGCCATGGAGGAGCGCTTGCGCTTCCGTGACTCTGCTGATTCTTGCCTCACGAGTTGCGCGACATCAGATAGTGTGGCTAATGGGTCCTCTGTTCGTATCTTGGCCTGAGAGGGAGGTCGCGACGGCTCCTCCTCAGCCGGTTCGGGCTCGGCCGCGGTCTCGCCCTCGCCCTCGCCCTCGCTGGATGCCAGAGAAGCATCGTCATCCTCTTCCTCCTCTTCTTCGGCTTCCGAAAGGGAGGCGGTCGGGCTCGGGGCGTTCTCTGCGTCGAGATCGGCCTGGATCTGTTGTTGGAGCTTGCTAGGGCTGCGCTCAAACGTCCGGTCGCGGCGATCAATGAATTGCCGGTTACCGACGGCATCGGCGACGTTCAAGATGTCGCGAGTCGGGTTATCCTTCTGTGGTGAATCATAGAGTCGCTCGGTTTCAGCTTCAGAGTCGTTGACATCGGCTTCCGACAGCTTGCTGTCTTCGTCGGTCTCGCCGCCAGAATCTTCCTCTTCTGCGTCTCCGTGCCCGTTCGGTTCGGGGGTCTCAGGACGAGCTGAGGGGGGATTGGACATATCTAGGTCCATCTCGTCGGGTTCCGCATCCTTGTCTTCGACGTCACTCAAGGGACTCGACAGGTTGCTAGGGCTGTGGCCGAGCAATGGCGGGGAAGATCTCGACAGTGCCAAAGGCGGCGCCGTATCGCCCGAAGCCATCGTTAGCTCATAAGCTTCGGCGAAGCTAGATTTGACAATAGCTGCGCCAATGAGCTCGGAAGTGGTGGTGGGCGGGAGGGAGAAGCAGCGCAAAATTGGTCGGGTGGATTGTCAGAGCGGGCGGCAGCTCGTCACCAGAATAGCGTTGCGCAGCCGCGGCAATGCGATACGGCTCAAATATGGTGAAAATAAGTATGTTTGAATGTGCTCCGGTGAAGTGCGTATGTCGCGGCCGTGACTTCGGTGAAATTCAAGTGCAGCGAAGGTGTTGTGGGCAAGAGGGGGGAGAACTGGGAAGGAATATTGACAAGGACGCTGGAGACTGCCGCCGACAACCAGACCAGCAGGAGGGAGCAACTGGACGAACCTGGCTTGCGGCCCTTGCCTGCCCGCCTGAGCATGGGACGGATAGCGATGGAAGCGGTGAAAGGCGGCAGTTCGGATAACGCTGCGATAAGCGAATTTTTTGGTATCGGGAATTTGCAGTGTGGGTTGGTCGAGAGACGGGGGGTGAAAAGCGGCGACAGCTTGACAGCTTCGGCCCTAACCATCCGCTTGCTTTGTACCTTGTTTTGAGAGAAGCAGGCTCACCCGGGCTCAGTTAGGTGGCTTGTTAGGCAGAAGATCCGTGTCTATCCTTGTTTGCTATCTTGTTGCGTTTTACACGAGGACCAGCCAGCCACAGCCTAGATTGTACCTTGGTACCGTCTTAGTCCATTGTTCAACTTTACCGTGGTCCTAGACTCAGTCGCAGAGCCATCTTACACCATGGCGAAAGGGTAAGAAGCACCAATTACTTCAGATTCGGACAGTTGCTGACTCTATGTTCCATAGCGCACTCGGATTGACTGCCCGTTCAAAGGCGGTCGACCCCACCTTGGCAGCTTTGTTTTCAACGAGTGTATATGGCACCACCCTACAGGCTCCTTCGCATCCATACATTGGCTAATGTTGAAGCAGACTGGTCCAGTTGTTCCCTCCAAGTCGCGATACGTAGACTTGCTTCCCTCGAAGGACAGGAGCGCAAAAGAAGCTCCCGAGGAAGAGGCAGAAGACGATGAGGACGAGGACGAGGATGAAGAGGACGATGAAGATGCATCGGATGAGGACACCGAGGACGACGAGGAAGAGGTAGAGGAGGTAGAGGAGGCGGTTGACGAAGATGGCGACGACGAAGAGCTAAGCGAGGGTTCAGACGTGGATGAAGAGGCCGACGTCGCTGAACTCCTCGAGGCTTTCGCCGAGCGGACGAAGGGTGAAAAGGTTGTGCCTACGAAGAGTGAGACGGAAGAGCCCCGCAAGAGGAAACGGAGGCAGCGTGACGACGACGAAGACCTTGAGACAAACTATCTCGCAAAACTCGCGGACGACGAGGACGACGAGCCCTCCGGCAAGCGCCTCAAAGCCGACAAGGAGAAAGCGGCCAAGGGTGAGGATGCAGGGGACAGCGACTCGCCAGCGGAGGGTGAAGACGTTATCATGCACGAGTCTCTAACCGCCAAAACCGCGGAGTCTGAGCTGGAGAAAGCCAATCGCACAGTCTTCCTCAGCAATGTATCTACCGAGGCCATCACAGACCGCAAATCAAAGAAGACTCTTATGCGCTATCTCTCGTCTATCCTGGACAAAGATGCATCGCCGCCTCAGAAAGTCGACTCTATCCGCTTCCGCTCAACAGCCTTCTCCACAGCCGGCATACCCAAGCGGGCAGCGTACATCAAGAAGGAGGTGCTGGAGGCCACTACCAAGTCAACCAACGCCTACGTCGTCTACAGCACACCAGCAGCTGCTCGGGCCGCATGCACCAGGTTGAACGGCACGATCGTCCTAGATCGCCACATCCGAGTAGACAGCGTAGCCCACCCGTCACCAGTCGACCACCGGCGGTGTGTATTCGTCGGTAACCTCGGCTTCGTAGACGACGAGAGCGTCCTTAACACGGTCACCAACGAAGAAGGCAAGGAAGTCACCGAGAAGAAGAAGCGCACGAAAGTGCCCATGGACGTCGAAGAGGGGCTGTGGCGGGTCTTTGGCAAAGAAGGCGGCAAAGTCGAGAGTGTTCGCGTGGTACGAGACCCAGTCACCCGCGTGGGCAAGGGGTTTGCCTACGTGCAGTTTTACGTAAGCCCTCTTTTTTTTTTTCTCTCCATTTTCTGTTTCCTTCCGGGCTCCCCCCGATTATCACAGTATACTAATCGTTGTGTGTAGGATGGTAACTCAGTCGAATCCGCCCTTTTATTGTCTGGCAAGAAATTCCCCCCGATGCTGCCGCGCGAGCTGCGCGTCAACAGATGCAAGGCGCCCCACAAGACGGCCCGCGCGATGGAGGCCAAGATGGGCAAGTCCGACCCGAAGGACCGCAGGGGCAGGGGTAAGGAGAGGAACGCAAACGGGTATGTGCCCAAGCCGACGGCGGAAGCACAGACCCTTGCCGGACGCGCCGGGAGGTTGCTGGGTAGGGCAGGTGCCCAGCAGCTCAGTGGCGCGGACAGGAAGAAGGAGAAGAAGGAGATTGGGCGTGCCAACCGCGAGGCTAAACGGCATGCTCGGGAGGGCGGGGATGGAGAGAATGCTGGGGAGAAACAGGGTGGCTTCAGGTCCCCAGAGGAGGTTGTGTTGGAAGGAAGACGTGCCAGCGCCAAGGACGGAAAGCCCAAGGACCTCAAGTTCAAGGGCGCCAGGTCCAGCAAGAAGAGGGTCTTCAAGAAGGGTTCAGCGGGCAAGCCCACGGGTAGAGGGGCTGTGCGTGCTGCTAAGTGGAAGACTTCTGGAGGCAAGAAGTAAACAGACAGGGTCCTCGCGGTTGTGTATAAGATACCAGGACAGAAAGAATCGTGCTCACGGGAGGGGGGAAGGGGCGGAATAGCTTCAATTAAGATTGATACCAAGTGAAAAACCTACATCTTTGAAGTTGAGATAGCATGCGATTTGATACGAGTGAGCGGTGTTTGGGAAAGTCAAAGTGCCTGTGTATGCTCAAGGCACGGAATTCCGTACCAGTACAGCGGGACGTCCCGAAATGCCGCTGACTAACGTGAACGCTTTCGGGCCTTTGGGTCACGCGAACAATCTGTAGTGCTACATTTTCCGTGTTCCTTTGTCCAAGTTACCTTCCTCTAATTACTTCATATAATACACCAACTTCACATGAAAGATCCAGAAAAAAAAAATCCAAGACTAACTCTCATTAACATAACTATCTACTACTAATTTGGGCTCGTCTTTCAAAAGTATTGTACCTTAGTTACTGAAGGTTGGTATCCTTTTCCCTAGCTGGCTGTACGCAAAAGACCTAGGACTGAACTGATCGCAAGTTGTAAAAAAAAGACCTCTTCTATCACCATCCATATCCCTCGCCCCCACCCCCACCTTTTCTTCATTCCATCAAAAGGCCCCCTTTAGTTATCCCGTGTGTATTAACTAGAAGAGAAAAAGAGAGCCCCCACAGATTATGAAGATCACCAAATCTCATCCAATTCCCCCCCATTCAAAAAAATAACGGGAAATTTGAGAAACCTGGCGTCGGACCAGATTTCCACCGTGGCTCGTCACCGGTGTCACACAGCGCGCATACACACCTCTTACACACCCCTTAGTACTCAGCCTCGCCCTCCTCAGGCTCGTAGGAGGAGTCGGCAGCAACCTCCTCGTAGTCCTTTTCGAGCGCGGCGAGATCCTCACGGGCCTCGCTGAACTCGCCTTCCTCCATACCCTCGCCCACGTACCAGTGCACAAAGGCACGCTTGCTGTACATGAGGTCGAACTTGTGGTCCAGACGAGACCAGGCCTCGGCGATAGCGGTGGTGTTGGACAACATCGACACGGAGCGGTCAACCGAGGCCAAGCCGCCATCGGCGGGGGAAGCGGTGGGCACCGCGACGGGCTTCTGGTAGTTGATACCAATCTTGAAACCAGTCGGGCACCACTCGACCAGGTTGAACGAGGCCTTCGCCTTGAGGGCGCCAACTGCGGCAGAGCAGTCGCGGGGCACAACGTCACCACGGTAGAGAAGGGCGACGGCCATGTACTTGCCGTTGCGGGGGTCGCAGACCACCATCTGGTTGTTGGGCTCGAAGCCTTTGGAAGAAAAACCATATTAGCAGCTGATCGTACAAGCACGCGTAGGTTTTGCAGAGAAGAGCACTCACATTGGAAGGTCAGGTCGGAAACCTTGAAGCTCTCGTGAGAGCTCTTGGCAGCCGAGATAACAGGGGCGTAGCTGATCAAGGGGTAGTGGATACGGGGGTAGGGGACCAGGTTGGTCTGGAACTCGTTCAGGTCGACGTTAAGGGCGCCGTCGAACCGCAGAGAGGAGGTGATGGAGGAGACAACCTGGGCGATCAGGCGGTTGAGGTGCTCGGAGCTGGGGCGGGGAATGTCCAGGTTACGTCGGCAGATGTCGTACACGGCCTCGTTGTCGACCAGGAATGTGCAGTCGGCGTTCTCGATCGTGCTGTGGGTGGAGAGGACGGCGTTGTACGGCTCGACGACGGCAGTAGACACCCGCGGAGCAGGGTAGACAGCGAACTCGAGCTTGCACTTCTTGCCGTAGTCGGCCGCCAGACGCTCAAGCAGCAGAGCACCGAACCCAGAACCAGTACCACCACCGAACGAGTGGAAGATCAGGAAACCCTGGAGGGAGCTGCAGTTGTCTGTTTCCCAATATCAGCTTCTGATGGATGATGCAGAATGTGTAGTCGGGGAAGAGCTCACCAGTAACACGGCGGATCCGGTCAATGACATTCTCGACCATCTCCTTGCCGATGGTGTAGTGACCACGGGCGTAGTTGTTGGCCGCATCCTCCTTGCCGCTAATCAGGAGCTCGGGGTGGAAGAGTTGGCGGTAGTTTCCAGTGCGGATCTCGTCGATCGGGGAAGGGTCGAGGTCGACGAAGATGGATCGGGGCACGTATTTGCCACTGCTGGTCTCGGTGAAGAAAGTCTCGAATGAGCCCCCCTCGCCGACATCCTTGACTTGGGGGTCCGGGCGACCATCGGCTCCGAGACCATGCTCAAGGAGGTAGCTGGAGAGACAGACGGGTTAGCCTGGGACGGCGAAGATGGTGGTGTAGGCGACAAGAGCGGTGTGGAGCTCACAGTTCCCAGGCGCTGTTTCCGAGCTGGGTACCAGCCTGGCCCAGGTGAAGGTGAAGGACCTGAGAGAGAACACATTAGCTGTCTAATCGTTTGCTGTGATGCAATTGTCCTTGCGGTCGGAATGATTGAGCTCGGCAAGCTTAAGGAGCTCGGAAAGAGGAGCTCGGGTGCCAAGACCAAGGCAGTATAAGGGTCTTTGGGCAACAGTTGAATTTTACAACAATGCCGTGCAAGAAAAAGCATCATTCAAGGACCAATGCTCAGGAATTCCATCTTCCGATCATCATCGTGCTTCAGTGCTGTTGACGTGACTGGAGTGGTGTTGACAGCTGCGCTGTGCAACCCACATGGAAAAGGGGTAGCACGGTGAAGCATATCGCCATATTGCCGGTGTTTATGCACCTCTTAGGGAGTAGAGAAAACAGTCGACTTACTTCGCCTCTCATTGTGACTCGATTCGTCTAGAATGGAGATATTTGGTGGTTATGAGGAATGGGAGCGTAGAGACGAGCGCGCAGCGCAGCTGAGAGGTGAAGGAAATCGGAGGAGGAAAGGGTGGAATTTGGTCAACAGGAGGTGAGGAAGTTCTGTTGCTCGCTGGCAAACGTGGAGATTTGTGGGTGCGGGATGCTTTCTTTTGGCAGAGAGGGGCAGTTCCGTGTGGATCCAAGCTTGTCCCTTGTCGGTCGTTCATGTGCTGTCAAACGTAGCTGGGACATGCAATGCCAACGAAGGCAGCTTGAAAGAGAGGTCCCTGATACAATGAGGACCCTCAATGGTCCCCTGCAGCTATCTCTCTGCCCCGCATTTGGTCTCATTGCCGCAGTCTCACCGCTCAACTTACACAGTAGCGCGACTTGGGGCAATGGGGCCGTGCATCCGTCAACATTTTGGTGAGGTGGTTGGTCCCTGGTGGTCGTTATGCAAGGAACGGCGGACCTTTCCGACTTTGAGTAACACAGGGTCTAAACGGCTTTCCAACGCTCGACGACAAGAGACAACAGTGGTAAATTAAATCCGTTGAATCCTCTAATTGTGCGACTCGTTTATGGGCAATTATGATCAAGCAGTTAGCCCGGCAGAGAGGAGCCGACCTGCCAGTGAGGATTAGTTACTAAGCAAGGGTATTAATCTCAGGGATAGCTGCCATGCTCGGGACTAGCAGCAACAAGTGGTTTGCGATGGAAGTCGAAGACATCCAAATAAGCTGTTGAGGCGAGAAGGATGGTAGCTGTGATCTTGTATCTCTGTCAGCGTCCGATATGGAGATCCTCGACAGGGAAAGGTAATGTAGTCAATTCATCCTACGAGCTGACATGACTGACGTCAGCAAATATTCAAGATAATTCTAGTCTCAGAAACTGTCTGAAACCGTTGGACAATCGCGGGAAATTCGAGCACGCGTGGCTCACTGAAAATGTTGAACTTCAAGATGGAAACTCTGAGACGGGACCGAAATGCTAGTTCTCCAGAAAACGCCCAAGCAAAAAGGGTATTGATGCTCTCCTCGGCTTCGAAGCCCCTAAATGAGTACACAATAGACCCGATCCAATTTACACCATGATTCTCGCAACCAATTATGTCGTTACCCAGCGACCTCCGTTATTGTGAGCTCAGTTACCAAACACAGCCCAAAACCGAGTATATGCAACTTGTGGATTAAGAGAGGCTTTCCCTAAAAAGGACAATGAGTTCCTTTACAGAGAGAAGAAAGCCACAGCGAGACCACCGAACAGCGCAAGCGAGCTGGCGGCAAACGACGAAGCGCCGCTGGTACCAGTGGTAACGGCAGCAGAGGAGGTCTTAGATCCGGAAGAAGAGCCAGTGCCGCTCACAGTGGCGATGGAGGTGACAGTGGTCTGGGACGGGCCGCCGGACGCGGTGGTGGACAGGTTGCTTGCGGCAGAGCTGGAAGTAACCTTGGAGACGGTCGAGGTCACAATGGTGGTGCTGTTGACGGCGGCAGTGGTCGAAGAGTCGGTCGAAGAGGCAGTCGCAGTAGCGCTGGCGCTAGCGGAGCTGGAACCGGACGAAGTCGAGCCACCGGTGATCTCGAAGGGGAAAGAGTACTGGAAGATGTTGGTGTTGCTGTCCCAGGTGATCTTGAGACCGTAAGTGGCCTGCGATCCAAGCGTCTTCTCAACCGCCCAGCTGTATGCGCCCTTGCTGTTATCAACGGCCTCTGTAGGAGTACGTGTTAGCTATCTGCACGCGCAGGATTGACGCGTTGACATGTTGGGTATACTCACTGGCAACAGTGGACAGGATCTGAAGAGTCGAAGGGCTAGCACCTCCGAGCAGGGCAATGCTCACGGTGCCCGTGAAGGTGGCATTGGGCTGCCATTCGATGTCGTAAGTAGACCCGGCAGGAACCTTCTCTCCCTTGGTGGGCTTGACGATGGGGTCGAATCCGTCAGTGGGGTTCTGTGCCAAGACAGAAGCCGCGAAGGCGAAGAGGGCAGCAGCAGCAGTGAAGCGCATTTTGACGAATTTTGTTAGATATTAGTGTTTAAAATATAAGAAGCGCTAAATCGCTAGCGATAGTATAAACGAGACTGTGAAAGATACAAGTGTTGAAGTGAGTGGCAGGCTGCAGACGAGCAGGGTGAACGAGTGACTATATGTAAATAAATGAGCGGCAACGGCTGAGAACTGTCAGACCGTGAGCGAGGCGGGCAAAGATGGTTAAAAAGAGGGTGTTGGTCAGATGGAAAGAGCGATGAAAAAGGAGGGGGGGATGGATTCGACAAATGCTAACCACTGCGACGTTGCAAAGTACCATGTCCCCGGCATCCTGCTGCGCCTTAATCAAATAAAGTTATGTCCGAGTTATGTGCCTCATTCGCACATCCCAGCAACTGGGGTTCCCAGGCTACCACTTGGCGCCCACTCGGGATGTCATTGGTCATTGAACATCCATCTGTACTTCGTATGCCCGATTCCATCCAGTGTCTTGCTGCTGTCAGTCCGTGGCAGTACTGCCTATTTCTTTGCGCTCGAGAAGCGACAGAAACCAGCGGTACACAGGCCACGGAGTGATGATGACTGTGGTGAGAACCTGCCGTGCGTCAATGGTTTCCTGCTTGTGTGACTTGGTCACCGTTGAGCTGTGCCTTAGAGTTGCGTTTAAGCGGCGCCCTGAATGGGGTCGCTAAATTAAAAGAGGAAATGAACCGGCTGGCGCTTGGGTGCCAATTGGCTGGTCCAGCCCGCAGTCAAGTTTCGAATCCGAGTTAGGGCAGGAAAGCGCGTCGCTAACGAACGGGGCAGGTATCTCCATCAGGGGCAGACGAGAGAGGCCAGGCTCAGCCGCAACCTGGAAATCCGAGTCGACTCTCCTCTGAGCCCGTTCGATCTGGTGCGCCGATGCCAAAAGACCTGCATCCGTTGACAAGAGAGGAATGTGCCAAGGCACGTGGCACTTTCTTCACTAGCTGATGCTGAGAGCGAGCGCGACGAGCGCGACAAGCGCGAAAACGGCATAAGCGGCACAAGTTAAGAGTTCTCGACCTTCATCCTTATGGAATTCCTAAACAGCCGTCAATGGATCAAGAGCGGGCGGCCCCGACCCCTCGAAGCTTGACCGGCTCAGGCCAAGGCCTCCTTGAGCCGTCAAAGGAAGACACGTACGGCGCGTATGGAAGGCACGATACTTGCAGGATTCCGCCCGTTCAGACAATCCATGCTCAGCCCCCAACAGCCCGCCCAGAACTTTCAGCCTTTTTCATGCACGCCATCATGCCAGCCGTCGGCGAGGAAGAACCAGTCTGATGGGAGAATACACGTCAGACAGCTTCAGCAGCATTCTACAGCCACTTGACTCGTCGAGGTCCAAATATACCCTCATTAATGGTCGCGTTTCCGGCTTTGGCCTACTCGGCGCGGCCGAGTCATACTCAGATTCTAAGTTTATCAAGAGACCGTCTTACCTTGATACATTGTTACACATGGCACCGCCTTGTGATGCATCGCAGGATATCGCAATGCAAGCAGTCAGACTCGTCTGAAATACGGTACCACCAACGGAATTATTATGCAACCTCGAACTGATGGCATCTGCGAGAAATCGGAGATGCAGCCCTCTCTAGCACGGAAAATTGCAGATCAGATCGTCACACGAAGGGATTTGTGGAGAGTGCCTGCTTACCTTACCACTCACGCCACTATGCAGCCCTATGGTACCCCGCCATGGCTGCCGACCAGTTGACCCCGAGAGGTGGTCTCAGTCAGATATTAACATCACCTTTCCTTCTAAAAATATATCCTTCAGTCAAGAGTCACCGTCTTTTATGGCGAGTTTCGTCCACAACCCTCGACGTTGTGCATCAATTACATCATTCCATCTCGCGAACACGCCGTTCATCAACACCACGCATAGTCTGCACAGATGGCGCTCTTAAGCGTCTGTGCCGGTGAATACCAGTTGTCTCGGATTCAGCCAGTCGTAACACACTATTGCTGGAAGTATACACTGATCTGGCACTGCCCATGATTTTCCCGGTTTCTTAGGTTCTGTCTCGGCCATTCCTGTCTCCCTTCGCTTTCTGCGGGTGGTGCCCCGGAAATCCCCCACTCGTTCTTTCCTGGGGTTCTTTCCTTGCATTTAGCCAGCCCAGGTATAGTTACCGCCCATGTCGAGCAGCCAGATCAGGCTGTTGAACTCGACGTCAATCATCTTGATCTGCCACCAGCCAGCCTTCTTGGTCGTGTCGAGAATGGTGATGCCCTTGGCGGTTTTGTTGGCAGCTCCGAAAGTTGCGTGCCAGCGTAGGCCGATGGCGGTGCAATCGACGGCATCGATGCTGTCGATGACGACTGGGAAGGGCGGGTTGTTCTTCTGCGCGTCCATGAAGATCTGCTTAGACGCGAACGTGGGGCCACCCAGCGGCTGGAAGATGAAGGTGTTGATGCTGTCCGAAATGTCGACGAAGTCATCGGCGCAGTACTTTTCGCAGACGGCGTCAGTATAATTGGCGATCAGCTGTTGGTAGATGTCAACTATCTGTTTGGCGTCCGCCCGCGTCAGGCAATCGCCCTCGCAATCCTGAGGCGTGACTCGCGTGAACAGCGACCCGAGGGAAGGCAAGGCCAGCGCCAAGCCGGCAAAGGCTGCGACGGCGAGGATTGAGAGACGCATGTTGAGCGAGTGGTCTTAGCCGAGCGAGACTGGATGATCCTCGCGCGCAGGTTTGACGATGGAGAGGATGTGAGAGGGGACGAAATCTGTAAAGAGCGAACGACATCGTATTAAATATATACACTTTGGTCTCAGTGGCGTTGTCTTCATATATACACACTCTGTCTCCTCTCGTCTCCTTCATCGTCATTCACCAGCTATTATCGCGAAAGTTAAGTCGGTGTGCCGTCGGTGCCGATTTCACCCAGGGGACTCAAATTGACAAGTGAGTTTATCCAGGCGACTCCGGCTTGGATTCAATAACCGACTCAACGGACGTCCGATGTACAATTCACTGACGCCTCTCACCGGATCCCGGCCTTCGTGGCTTTACTTTCCATCATCGTTCGAAAACCCAATGTCTCGCATTATAGTCTGCCTCTTCGTGACCTGTCAAAAGGCTGACGTGCAGTTTGACTCCGCTGACGCGGCAGCCGTGTCTTTTTAGCCAGCTCGGGCCCGAGTGGCGCTCCATTCATCAATTCCGCTCCTGCATCTCACTTGCATCTTATATGAGAAAGGCCCTATTCTCCGGGGTCGAGGTAGAGGTCAAGTGGTGTGCACTTTGTTTATGTCGTGAGGCTCCGAGGGGAAAATGTCTGCGGGGCCCGCATTATGTCAGGGGCAAGAATGCCCAACGCTTGGAATAGGACAGAACTCCGGATCCCCAAGGCTTGGATTGATATGGGTTCGGTCTTGGACCTCGGGTTAACCTCTCCATCGGGAATGCAACTCATATCCATCCTACCTCTGTATTCTCTCTAGGAGAGCAATGGTGAGGCTAGCCTCCGGACTCAGCTACCCCTTGCTTATCACGATCTGATCCCGGGTATGGATGTCGGGCTTTTATCTGCAATTTTCCGAAATATGTCGAGCTTATTTTTAATAGCATATGCACCGGAACGTGGGGCCTCTTGAGTGAGTGCATCTGCACTTCGGCCAATGTGCGTAGTGGAGCAGACCAAATAGCTGTCAGTCGGGATTGTCATTGTAACTGGCCATCGAAGCTGCGTTTTTCAAGCACTGCACATGTTTAGACTGAGATAGTTGTCCTGCTTTGAAGGGGAGCATCCTAGGGGGGGCTGTTTGACGCGATGCGTCGTCCAATGGGATAATGGGATTCCATGGACAAATTAAAATCACATTGCAGAGCCATGGAGTCTGCTCAATGTAAAGCGACAATCATCGCGGGCAAGGAAGTGGCACAAAAAGATCGGGCAAAAGAGGGTAAACAGAGAAAGGGAAGGTGCAAAATCGATAAAAATTTCTCTGGTTTGTCTCTCCAGTAGATGCTCGGGAGATGAATGACGCGACACGAGCCGGATTTGAACCGACGCCTCCGAAGAGACAAGATTTCGAGTCTTGCGCTTTAGACCACTCAGCCATCGTGCCTTTAGATGGATATCGTGGCAAATTTTGTGTCTTATGTAGTTCCATCATCTGTCAAGCACAGTCAACAATGGAGTGAGACCTCAATTGTAATTGTCAACCGTGCCTCCTTGAGCCTAGAACGTATTTTGATCATCCGAAATAAGAGGAACAAGCAACTTACGTTGGATGTACACCGCTGAGTATCTACCCTGTATCGTCGTTGAATCCAAATTGCGTCTTAGACTTAATACCGCGTACTGTAATATTTCTAATAGTCGCCATTGACAAGAGGAAAGCTCCAAGTATCTTAATGGCATACTCTCTGTCCCGTCATGTTAAAGAGGTCGGAGATGAGAAGTTATATGTTGGTTCTCCTGAGTCGCCGTTACCAGTTTCCAAACTACGGCGCAGCTATAAAAGACTGCACCTTCTTCTATCACTATCCTGTGCCGCCTGTGACCAGTGCTGCATTTCTATGATCTCCCTTCGTGTGAATACCTTGCTGAGGAGAGGTCATCCCGTTGACCTATTCCACGCGTCGACATCATCCACTCTGTAACCACCTAAATGGAACGACCGTCAGTTGTGAAGCTATTCCCAGTCGTGTACATTCACTGAAGCTTCGTGATTCATGGAAGCCCCTCTAGGTAGTATTAAACCAGTACAGGAGGATATTTGTGTTTGCGATCCGGGATTTATTTGTTAAAAGCAGAACCTTGAATATTAGTAGGGTAATCCGACAACAATAAACCAGGTAGCTTGTCACAGACCTAGAAAATAACTCTGCTCCTGAAAATACCAAGAACGTCAACAGTCATCGAGATTCGGGTTCGCAATCAGGCTGAGGAAACCAACAGGCAGGGCAACGAGCTCAGGGAACTGTTGAATAAGGAGGCTAGGAAGAGAACCAAGCAGACCGGGAAGGAGCTCACGAAGATGCTTAAGTCACCAAGCCTTACCCAGGTCAGTAGCCCTCCCTTTATCCCCTCCGACTCTACAATGTTGAAGCATCTTACTAATTAAGTAGGTAGAATCTTATCTCTGTTCGTTAAGAGCCTACACCAAACCTCAGGTTCTGTTCACGGATGCCAAGTTCAATAGGGGAGGGCTCATCAAGGGAAGAGGCCTGATAGTTCTGACTGACAATATTGCGAACTACTTAAGGGAGTACGGCGTATCGTACTATGAGAGCTAGCTATGATGTCCCTTACATGCTGCCCGCTTTCTTGAGGAGGGACGCGTTTGAGGGAGGAAATGTCTGACTTGGGAGTTGACACAGGTATGCTGTCTCTGTGTTAAGCAACGGGACCTCGTTTGTTAGGCGAGCGTTCGGAATTGCTAGACATCTTTAACTATTCGATATAAAATTGTTCTTTCAGCTTTTGTTTGACGTGTTTGATCCCTGAAGGTTCGCCTCATTTCCATCTTATGTGGGACTTTCACAAATCAACTATTAAGGTGACTCAGAGTGATCGGGTTTCACTGGCTCTGAAGTTGTTACAAGGGTACTTGAAGATAAGGTAGTGAAGCGTTTAGAAGTTTTGTATCTTGCAGTGAATATGATTTATAGTTCAGCTTCATTTCAGCTCGTTCACTTCGGTGCTCCGCAGAGTCTGTAAGCAGAAAAGCCATGGAATCGCACAAGTCAGGACTGCGAAACGCCAATATGGGAAGAGAACAGACTTTGTCAGAGCAACATAATCATATATGAACGGCCAGGATGCCTCTGCAACCAATCGCTCTTGGTATTTGACATCGATATAAGCTCATCCAGAGACCAAAAAGCAAAGCAACACCTAAACAACGACAGTGTTCTTACAATCTCCGCATATGACAAGATAAAAACAAAATGTCTCACACCGATTCTGGCAGATGCCGTCCCGACTCGGACACTTTGGGGGCTGGTCACGGTGCTCGTCCAGATTCTCCTACCCTTGGATCCGGTGTTCAAAATTCGCCTGGAGACCAGACAACTCAGCAGGCAGAGAAGAGTCGTCGAAAGAAAAGAGCCAGGCATGAGCCAGCTCAGACAGAACAGGCGATAGAGTATGGCTCCGCTGCCCAAGCAAGGAATGGCCCAACTGAAGCAGGAAGACCGGCCCGGAATTGCCCATCCATGAACCAGGCTGAGACCAGTGCCCGGGATGGGGAAGAAGATCCTAGCGTCACTGCGGGTATCTTGGAGTACTACGAGGACGGGTATGCATACGTTTGCTCTTTCTCCATCTATACTTGACCAAATTTTCAACTAACGTGAGGTTTGACAGAGACGATGGCGAGGACAGGGGCAGAGACGAGAACCGAGATAACTTCTACCTTGGGCACCGACGGAGCCAGACTATGCCTTGAGCAAGTTAGCTCTGCGAATCCTCATTGGCAAGTGCTCTTTCTCGGAAGAAGGACACATCTTATGAAAAGTACAAATGACGTACAGTGCGTGAGTGTTTCTTTCCGGTCGTCTTCTAGGTAGTCTGATTTTAGTCTGGAAAAGACCGAAATAGGTAACTAACATAGTTCAGTCCCTGTATTTAATGGACTATTTCTAGTTCCTACCTCTCTGGCTGCCTATTGCGCTGCATTATCCAGGATAATTAGCATCTAGAATGTAATAGAGTAAGAAAGCACTCCGCCTATTTCATCAGACTCTCTCATTCCTTGCTATATTAGAATGGAAACTCACCTGTGTGTGTCGATTACCACACTGAAGCCAATTCTACGTAAAACACACAGATACCAGGTACCGTGAACCCTGCTTTCTCATGCCGTTACAAACTCATTGAAGAGATCACAAAGTCATGGCTTTTCCGTAGTTCTTCAGATGCTGGACCTTTCACGTCTAGAATCACTTGTCTTTTCCCCTCATAAATACATCTACCGGTGTCAATTTCCCATAACAAGTTAGGCACGATGGCTGAGTGGTCTAAAGCGCAAGACTCGAAATCTTGTCTCTTCGGAGGCGTCGGTTCAAATCCGGCTCGTGTCGTCCCCATGTCCCCATTGCAGCATGTTACGTACTATTTTTCGTGCCCTTTCGTAACGAGCTCTCTTTTTGGGGAGCTGTGCGGTGCCCGAGAGTTTTGTGTTGAATGAGGGTTGCTTATTTACCTCCATCTAACGTCGGTGGGGAAACATCAGGCATGTGTCAAATCGATTGGCTCCGCCGGTCTCGCATTTGTATTACGACAGACCCTATCACCGCTAGTAAAGAGGTCGGACAGGATGCTATCTGGCCTGAAGGACATGACAGTGCTTGCCGTGGTCATTATTGGTACCTAGTAGTTAGAGGTTGATCAAGTCCTGTGGCTCTGAGAATGATGACGTCACGTGAGACCCAAATGTGACCGGGCCGCGCCAGACGATCGCCGAAACACTCGCCTGAGACGCCAAAGCGAAACTAGACTGTACTATTATGTCAACTCTTCATGAGATACCTAGGTAGTTTAACTAAAAGGCCTACCGGTGCATTTTCATGAGCGAGCGATTATGAGACTTTAATTGCCTAAGGCAGTCCACTGTGCAGGTTAGGACATAATAACAACGTCTCTTCCCCGGAAAGCCCAAAACTGTATGTAAACTGCCACCTCCCTCATCTGACGTTGACACTGACATCCACAGATATATCGAGACCACAGTTCAGTCAAAATGGGTGGTAACCTCACAATCCGCAATCTCACCATAACACCTCTCGAACTCAAAGTAGTCGAGCGCTTTGAGGGTTTAGGACCCGACAATGGCCCTGGAAGTGGACTCGCTCGTATCACAAGCGGGATTACCTCTCTCTTCAACGGCACCACAACCCCCAACACCACTTCTCTCGCCAATCTCTCCGAAACCCAGCCAACAGCCAAACACGATGTCACTCTACCGATCCAACCCTTTTCGACAGCCTCTGCCGGGGACGACATCAAAGCACCCGACTCCGACCGTCGCGAGGTGTTGCGTCTGACCTTCACCGAGCCCGGCACCGACCAGACTTACACCGTCGAGATCCCCGGCCCATCATCTCGCTCGGTCGTTATGAAACCCTCTGCGCCCTCCCCATCTGGCAAAGAATTCACCGTCATCTACCTCCCCCAGAACGGCTTCCTCGCAATCTTCAGCAGTTCCCAACTCGACTCCTGGATGGCCAACCTTAGCGACTCCACCCCCCTTTCCGTATTGAGCATCCCCGGCACACACAACAGTCCAACGTGCTACACCGCCCTCCCCTCCGTCCGGTGCCAGGCGGTCGGCGTGCGCGAGCAGCTCGACAACGGCGTCCGGTTCCTCGACATTCGTGTATCCTGTCCCCAACCCACTCCTTCCCCTTCCCAGTCTTTGACTCCATCTCCCACTCCCCCACCTACGTTACCCTCCTCAACCCCCTCACCCACCACCACCACCAACAACAACAACAACAACAACAACAACAACAACAACAACAACAACATCAACACACCCCTCGATAAGCTCGCCCTCGTCCACTCCGCCTTCCCGATATCTCTATCCGGCACAAAGTGGTTCCATGACCTTTTGGGCGAAATCTACACCTTCCTAGACACCCACCCCACCGAGACCCTGCTCATGTCCATCAAACGCGAGGGTACCGGAAAGGGGACAGATCAACACCTCTCCCGCATTCTCAACGATCACTACTTCGGTGAAACCGACAACGCCGGCCGCAAGCGATGGTTTACCGAGTCTCGAATCCCCACCCTCGGCGAGTCTCGCGGGCGGATAGTTCTGGTCCGTCGTTTCAACCTAGACGACGGCCTGAACGGGGCGCCAGGAGGCTTTGGGATAGACGGATCCGTGTGGCCGGACAATTGTGCCGACGGGACCTGCGGCAGTGGCCAGATCAGGGTCCAAGACTTTTACGAGGTGGGGCGGACAAACGAGATTGACAAGAAGATCGATCTTGTCAGGGACGAGCTCGCTCGCGCGGCACAGCAGTCCTTGGTACTACCAAGGGAGGAAAAAGAGGGCGGCGGCGGCGGAGGACACCTGCCGTTCTTTATAAACTTCCTCAGCGGCAGCAACTTCTTCAACGCCAGCTGTTGGCCGGAACGCATCGCTGCAAAGATTAACCCGGCCATCATTGAGCATCTTTGCAGGGAACACGGTGCCCCGGACAAGGGAGACGGGCAGCTTACAGTTGGTGATGCGGGAACCGGCATTGTTGTGACGGATTGGGTTGGACACAATGGCGACTGGGACCTGATCAGGTGCATTGTTGGATGGAACGCGAGGTTGCAACTGAAGCAGTGATAACTCGGCTGCGTGTGTTGGCAGAATCTAGATTTGGGAAATACAGATACATTTCATGGAGTCACTTGGAGATATAGGGAATTGGACATTTGAGTAGCAGAGAACACCGAGTTATATTTTGCATATAGACAGTTCACTATCTAGACCAATAGCAGCTCTGTGCGTTCAACCTGGAGCTTGAAGCCGTGAACTAAATCTGGGACAAGTTAGCTTGGTCCAATTACTTGACTCAAACGATAGCAGTGATCGACACCAAATCAGTTCTCCAAGGTGATGGAATTTTCTCGTCACGATGAACTCGGAGTTAAAAAGCAGGAAAATGAGATCATCCGAAAGGTACCGTGCTAGAGGGGGAAAAAAGGACGGCGGATGAGCTTACAGTTGGTGGGAAGCAAGTTCGCCTACGACAATAATTACCTGGAGAGCATCGCGAGTGGTCAGCAATGGTCCAGGTCCAATCCATCATGGAAGCAATGTCGTAAAAGACGGGAAGTTTCAGTCTAATAACTAGTTAGCTCCAAGTCTCCACGTCCACTCTTGATGACAGACATACCTCATTAAATCAGATTTTGTTTAGTGTTCATTTCCACCCCGAAGGGGGATCAAACAGTGTGAATATTGATCATCATGTAGGAAGTAGAACGGGAACGAGATCAAGACTGTGTATTACCTGCTTAATGTTAGTCCGAGTCCCAGTAAGTCATGGCTGGTCAAAAGACATCGATCGAGGGCACAATCAGCTGACGAGTTCTCAGCAAGAATTTCTCCTCGAGCCCCTCCCACGAGATGTACAGTCTCGCTTTGAACGGGAGGGGTCGGGGAGGCTTCGTTTATGTCCGCCCGTTCGTTCAAAGCTTCGTCATAGTGCGTGGATAGATGAAATATGATAATGCGCGTACCTATGTTGATTGCGAGTTAGCATCACTGAAGACAGGACAGTAACGGACAGCAATCGTGTGTAAGAGCACAAAATCAGACAAGGCTGAAACAAATGGGTCCACATAGTATGTTAAGAATGAGGAATTCCCTATAATTTGGTTTGATCATCACTTTGGGGGGGTGCATGGGAAGAAAGAAAATTGCGCGCGACTAACCTTTTACATTGAGCAAGTTGCACGAAGAAGGCTATCTGGAGAGACAAACTGACTGCCGGCACTGAAAAGAACATGTTAGCACGAGCTCAGCCATGTCGCGTCCAGAAGTTTCGTGTGGTTCTGGTGCTCTCAGGGTAATTCTAGAGTTTTTTTTTAAGTCCCCATGGTGCGAGTAAGAATTGGATTGTTCGTTTGTGTTCATCTTCGAGCACATTCAAGCGCAAAGAAGAAGGAGAGTGAAGCTTACCTTGCCGACGCGCAGAAGGTCGAGAGCATGCAGCTCTGAAGCTCTGATGGCTTGAGGGAAGAAAAGAGGAACAGACAGAAGAGCTTCAGAAAATTTGGCGGATTTAAAAAGTACTGGTGTGGGGAAGCGATAAGGTCGTGCGTGCACTGCGATAACAATATGCAAGTAAACCAGAGACCTCTTTTGTTTATAGAGATAGTTATTTCCCAAATTGGTTGCGCAGCGCAATCGATTGGCTGACAGTGAAGCGCAACACGTAATGGCAGTGAATGCCGTGGCTCCCCCTCTGGGGTGGCGAGCCTTATCGATAAATAACATGCCCGAGTGCACCCGCGCACTCTCACTTCCCCCTTCTGACCTTCACAAAGCCACATAGAGTCAGTCATTATTCAGCTCCATCAGGCTGCGGCAAAGGCTCCCAATTCCCTAGACCGCTTATAACACACGCAAAGATGCCTCCAGTGGGAGGCATGTGGGCTACCGCAGCCCTGCGTGTCGTGGGCAAGAACTTGGCCAACGCATCCAAGATGCTGCGGAACAAGCTCGCCACAGCGACACGCCCTCTGGGCGCTGCTGAACTACAACCGATCGCCGTTCGCAGCAATGGCTCCTCGCGACAGCCAATTCACCCGGCGGCCTGCCTCCGCCAGCAGAAGCGCGCCGGTAGTGCGAAGTGGTTCTCGACTACCAACAACGTACACACGACCGTCCGTCGCTACCTCAGCAACATCTCCGGAGGACAGACCGGTGGTGGTGCTCGATTCGATAGATCCAAGTTTCCCGTCAGCAACACTTCCCGCGCGGTGGCACAGCTGACCGGCCGCGCTCCATTCGCTTCGACCCTGCGACCGAACCTGACAGGCGGTGCACTGCCCCGCACCGCGGGTGGCTACTCGGCCGGGGGCGCCGGACGAGCCGGAGGAAAGCGATACTTCAGCCACACCCCTGCTGCTCCGGCGCAGGTCGTGCAGAACGTGAGCCAGGCGATGCGCGCGTTCTGGCTCTCTGGCCAGCGGGCACGATACGACGGTGTTGGACCGAATGGCGAGAAGCGGTATGCTGCAGTCAGCGTCGCGCACGAGGAGGCGCGCAGCCGTCTGGCTTATGCCCCCAAGAGTGCGCCGGGGTCGTTCATCGACTTCCACATCAGCCCCACCATCACTGCTCTCGGCCCGCTCGGCGTGAACTTCCCGTTTGCGACCGTCAAGCCCCAGGCTGCTGCTGGTGCTGCTACCCTCAACGCTGAGGGGTTCCTTGACGTCCTGTCCGTCGACTTTGCCCGCGCGCTCAAGGACCTCGCGGCTGTCATGACTGACCTCAAGAGACTGTCTGGGCTAGGTGACCTGCCGATATCACTGGAGAGAAACGCCATGGGTACCGCGACGCTACGCGTGCGGTTCCCGGGTGTCGATGCAGAGACGGTCGAGAGACTGTGCGATGACGTTGGGGTTCAGCGGGGTGTCGTTAGGCAGGACGCTGACTTTGACAAGAGCCAAGGCGTCCCTATTGCACTGCGCTTCCCTTTCGCTCCGCAGGAAGATGAGGTGGCTACTGTGACGTCTCCCGGTGGATCCGTGAGATCGCACAACTCGGGAGAGTCGTCATTCGTTGAGGACTATTTTGTGGAACGGGAGATTGAGGAGAACCCTTGGCTGTCATCCCCGGAGCCGGAAGCCGAGGGGTATGAGAGCATGTCACCTCCCGTCCACAGTAGTTCGGGGGAGCACTGCTCAGAGGACTTTGAGGGCCTGGAAGGGATATATCGGTTCCTGGAGGAGTGCGATCGCGCTAAGGAGCGGCGGTTCTAGGGTACCCTGCTCGGGGTCAACAGTTTGTAACATGGGCCATGTATAACGCGTTTGGGACAGGAACTTGGGACAGGGATACGATATGGTCTGACAGGACAGGCGTGAAGGATACCACACTCACTTGTAGTTTTAGTTGTTAGCGTACACATAGTGGCTGGCCCCGTTGAGCGGCCGCCACAGAGCTCTACATATGGACAATATGATTTCCTTTAGTTAGCACTCAATGGCTTCTGAACATGAAATTTTATGATGCCCAGTGTTGCTAGCGTCAGTTACGTGCTGTCATCACATCATCACTCGAAGCTTGCGGAATAAGCAACAGAAAAGAATTGAAACACAAACCAGTGGAAAAATGTTTCTTGCGGAGACGAACTTTCCTTCTTCTTCCTTCCAAACTTGGTACTGTCGTTGGTTGTGGATGTCCACGATTTAGTTCATAACTATTAACTAGCCACGGGTTGAGGTACACTTTCTCTCGCTGAGATGAGTATTACCAGGGTCTTCGTCACTACCACCCCCCTATGGGAGTGCCCTATCGGGGTCATCTTTTAGTTGACAATGATTTGGGGCATGAACTGGATAGCTACTAGTACTTGGAAAGAAAAGGGACCATTGCAACAGCTTGCTAATTTAACTCCCTTACCGATGTTCCAAGGCTGGAATCCATTCAGGGGGCTAATAATTTATCTAGGTGTAGATTTACTGATAGCCGATTCCTGGTTAGTGATTGGCTAACAGTAATGGGATCCGTCCCTTATCAAATGCTACTCTACGTCTAATTACCTACTTGAAAGCGGAAGCTGACTGGCTGGCTGTCGGCGTTGGTATAATTACATGAGTATTATTATTGTTATTAGTTGAGCAAAAGGGGCTTCCTTAGGAGTTTATCGGATGCCTTCCTTTTTACACGCCCTATGAATGTGCCCTTTGAACTTGCCGATCGGAGAAAGAAGCTACAGTAGCTTCGGCATTCTCAAGAAACTAACCCGAGACTGTGCCGTTTTGCCTAGGTGCCCATAATGTGCGGTAATAATCTGTCTTGCCTAGTTTAGTTAGTTTGCTGGTGGCTTAGTTAGATTCGGTACTCTTGGGCTCCATATGATCATGTATTACTATGTCTCTGGTGGCTGCGTAGGAAGTTGGACATGTGAGTGGCTGTGTGATCTAGCGTTGTTTAAAGAGAATGTACCATGTACAAGAAGCGGTACTTCTTCAACATAACCAAGCATGAGGAGACCGGTGAGTAAAGACAGGAGGGTGGTGAGTGATTCTGTCTGTTGGTAGAAGGGCGTAGAAGGGCGTATAAGGACCACGCAGAAGAAGGGGCGTACGCAAGGGTGCTATGACGCACTGGGAAGTGGAGGGTATCGTACGATGAGCCAACGGAGGCACTGACTAACCGAAGATCTGGACTTGGGGTGGTAAGGGGGTGGGTGGGTAAGGGGGGTGGACAAGAGATCGTCTACCTGATGGATACGTATCATGTCTCCTCTCGGACAAGAGGATGTTGGGCAAAGGGCAAGAAGGCAAGTGAGTAACCCAGCAACTAGCCAGAACGACATAGCCTCCTGACCGAGATGCCGAATCTTGAGCTTCATGAGGTTAGTCATGTGTCATCTGAAGGATAGCGTGGGGGATAACCAACGATGGAAGTTACGTATCACTTGAACAGGTTATTAGGTGATCGTGAAGCCGGTGTGCCAAGCTAGACCGTCTAGCGTGCGTACATGTGCACGGCCTATAGTAGTTTCGATCACTCTCTGCGGAGGCCTTCAGACTTTGTCTCGGATAGCATGCATAAGTCTCTTGGGAGAGAATCGACTTCTGTCTAAGGTGTACCTTGACGGTTCCAGCGGAGGCTGATCTGTTTGCATACACGGTTCTGCTACTGTTGAAGAACCTCGCACCACCAGAAGGCAGTGAGGGATATAATTTTTGTCGTTCTCGGGGAGGTCCCCGCAAGACAGCAACCGGCCTCTCCGTATCTTCCAGTTTCCATCACGAGAGTTGTCATGAAGAGGGTGAAGATCAGAAGAACCCTGCATACGGGCCCCACAAGGGCCGCTGAAAGCGGCCACTACAGCCTCGTCCGTAACGCGGGACGGGCTAACATGGAACGCCTAGGCTTGTTTTTTCTGTGTCTTTGCAGTGTAGAAGTGTACCTAGTCTCGACCGGCTGCTGTGAAGTTCTTTGCTCCTGCATAGCCACAAGCTGCTGCACCGCACCACTCGAGGTGTGAAGTCGCGGTCAGCACGGTACCGGTCTCCCGGGTTCTGGGCCCTCTTTTTCGGTCGGCGCAGCCTATCACAGCTGCTGTACTGTAGAGAGTAATTAGTGGGGCTCACACCAGCCTGGCCTATCAGAAACCCGCTGCTGAAAAGGGAAAGTAGTGTCGCCTATCCGCAACCTTAGGCATCACTCTCCGATTACCTAACTTGGGAAAGAACGGAAGCAATGGAACAGACACATGGCGGAAGCATGAGCTTGCATGCATGCCGCATCAAGCGTGCAGCTCGGGAATATGTGATCGCATATCATTCCTCCCGGTTTGCGGCCTGAAAGCGGTAATCGGCGCAGAAAGAGGATTGTGATATCATTATGGAAGAATGAGGTTATTCTGCCATTTTCCTGCCGCGCCAAAGGCTTGCACGCCCAGGATCCAACCCTTTGCAGCGAGGACGGGAGGGAAGGACTACGGGATCTAAGTTGCGCACGGGAAAAATACAATGGAAGGGTGAATCCATTCTGGGTAGGTGAACACGTTTCATCGTGTGCTTTCTTTTCTTCCTTGCTATCTTTGGATACCTGCGGAGACCTCCTCATCTTAGGGTAAACTAATGCTACTATTCATCGCGGATGCTTCCTCGGTGGAATCGCCAGCCTTACGACCTTGTGGTGTATTATTCTGACGTCACTCGACGGCGTCTGGCCGTCGCGGCCGTTACCCGGAACGTGGCCTAAGGCCCAGCCGGTAACGGCTTCGGTCATCTGACTGTTCGCCCCTTGAGATCCCAATTTGCGATGGGAATCAGTCGAAACTCGCCGCCGCATGTCTAGACCTCGTGCGCGTATTGGCGTTGATCCCCCACCAACGGTTCATGCGATAAACGCGCGATCGAGGCAACCTAATCTCGTGGATCAGGGAAGGCCTCCAAAGGTAACGCAATTTTCCACGATAGGGGTTTCCATGGGAAACACAACGACTGCGTGCTTGCCAGATCATCTTATGTCGGTAAATAATCAATGCGATCGGCAACATGAACCCTGAGACCTACATTCGGAGGTAGTGGGGGATATGAAGCTTTTGCGGCACAGCTACGTGATGCTGGCCCACGGCCCATCAGGCTAAATCTCAGTAATGTGATAGGGGTACGGGAGCGGTAGGGCCGATATCAGCGATATTACCAAGGCTGCGGCGAGGGAGAAGGAAGCAGATAGTTGGCTGTCAGTCAGTTTTGCCTGCCGCAAGAATGTCGTACAGACCGGATTAACCGGCGTCAGGGCATCGACCTCTCGGGAGCGAGACCTTTGAAAGGACTTGGCCGGAGGGGAGGGTCTGGGGTGTTCGCGGCCGAGACAGACGCGGTACGCGGCGGTAGCACAAGCCCTATGTGCCTACGAGGCACGGAGCGGCACAGGGGGAGGCACACGGAAGGGGGGGGGAGAAGGGAGAAACCGTTGGTTGCCATCATCATTGGTCGCGGGCATTTCTCGGCAGACACCCTAAGCAATGCGAACATCCAACGGTCGCCCCGTCACTACTACTCCTGTCGCAGACTAGATGATAGCACAAGACCTAATCATCGACGTCCGGAAATCGTTGCCGGAACTGCGAGCACTAGGGCTGTGCTTGGACGAGCACTGGGCACCGATCCGATCCCAGGAACGCCGAAGGAACAGCCGAGATTCCGCACGTCGTTTCTAGAAAGAAAAGAAAAGGCAAGACTTGAAGTGAAGAGTCAACTGTCCGGAAGTAGGCGGAAGCAGATACCGGGAAGGCCGCGGCCGCTGCGACTTCTCTCACTTGACTGAAACTCCCTGCGAAGGCAAGAAAACCAGCATATTTGATTGGCCCCATTAAGACAACCTGGACGCAATGAGTGTGATATTCCTGTCGGTATGCAGTCGACATGCTGCATCGTGAAAGGGGTGGCTTGGCTGGATGAGGGTTGGGAAACTCAGTGGAGAAATCCTAGGCTGAAGGCCCGTTATAGCGGCCAGGTCGGCTGTGAACGTCATAAAAAATCGCTGGATCAACCACGAAGGTAAGGATCCGCACATCGGATGAGGAGTAGCAGGACCTGGCCGCAGAGAAAGCGGCCGCACCTGGGGCATTTATAATGGCCCCGGGGGCAGAGCGACCTCCTTCAAGCGCTTGATGGTGTGAGGCAGAAATCCTGCGTTCCACGCTGTTGGGCAGTTGGCGGTCACTTTCCTTCGCCTAATGGGGCTGACGGCGAAACCGCGCGGTCTGCGTCCAATAAGAGTGGCCTGCAGCTGTGGCTGTAGCGGCCCGTTAAGGGGCCATGGCGTCCGTGCTGTAAAACTTCGTACCTTGAACAGTTACATAAGCCACACCAGGAACTGCAGCCTACGGCGTCTGCAGTGTTCCCACCTTAGTCTGCTATGACAAGCTGCCAAAAGATAGGCTGGCGACTCCTTCTTGTCTGTTGGCCATCAATGAAGGCATTCGCTTGCTCATCCACACCCCTTTCGCGACCATGAGGTGCGATGCTTTCATCCAGCATTGCAGATGAAATCCGTTCGATGTCCTTCTGCGGCAAGTGCTGGGCGAAGGCCTGGCGGGCAAGAGCGGACGGGAGGCTGAATGGCTTGGACTTTCCTCAGCTCATCCTCGCTCTTGCCTTTTCTGGCGTCACTGCGAAAGTTTTGGAGCCAACAACATTGCCAACGTCAGGGCTTGTGGGCCAAACAGTCATGTTCTTCCCGCCGGTTGCAATTTTCCATAATGAACCGTCTGTAACCAACTCTACCTGGGTGTGCATCACCCGTCCCCCCGTTGTACCGTCCCCCGTTCGCATGTGCTCTTCCCAGTCTCATTCGTCATTTACATCATCACCCCCCTTGTGTCATTTATCGTACATTTCTTTCCAGGCTGCAGTCTCTTAGGCGCAGCCTTACATTCTGTCATCGCCAGTCTCTTGGCTTCGTTATCCGGTTGTGGGGGGACACAGTTCACATGCAGGTTCACAGCAATAGGGGCCCAGGTCAAAGATACCTGTTGGGTGCGCAGCGACGCCGGAGCGGAGACGAGATGTATGCTCGTGCACGTCAGGGACGTATCTCTTCAGGATAGTTGTTAACTGCCCGAGCCGGTCGAGTGACTCGGTCTCGTCCCACCAAAAACCCTGTCAGAGCAAGGCTTTTCCTGCTTGTTCCCCATCTTTGCTTCCAACGGCGCGGGTTGCTTGTCTCTGGCCATGTCCTGAAATAGCTACGCCATCGTCCCTATTATTCTCAGGCAAGCCGCACCTTATTGGGTCTTTGTTCTACCTTAGCTCGTCCCAGTCTTCACGCCAATCACCTCTTCTGTTCCTGATCTCAAGTCTAGTTCGACTCAGCTGGGCATGGTTTATAACTATCTCTCTGCGCCACTCCAATGTCTGCATCCCCCACAACTCAGCTAAGCAGGCTTTCTCTGGGAGGCATGCCATCCAACGCCCAGACCGGTAGTCATATGCAGTCATCACGAAGAAACAACTCAGACCATGAGTCCGACCCGGACTCGGACGAGAGCGAGTGGGACGAGGAGGGCGACGAGCACACGAGAGACGTCATCTCATCACCGACAGGGCTCAGATATAATGTATCCCACGTCTCCCGTAACACGCGAAAGGTCGTCCGGGAGCTGTTCAACGAGGCTGCCCCTGCCGAAGGTCCGCCTCGGATTTCGTTGGAGTTGTGCGGTATCAAGGAGGAGGGGTCCGATGAGGATGGCGGCGTCTTCTATGCCTTCCAGATGCACGAGGTTGTCCCGTGTTCTGTCCGGATCGGCTCTCGGAATAGCAAGAGGTTCTCAACGCCCAGATGCGAATGCCCGGCCGCCAGGTACGAGAATGAGCGGCCATGCAAACACCTCATCTGGCTGCTGGACAAGATATCCAAGCAGGCCCTGTTCGATCACGATCCCGACTCAGAGCTCAACCTTACAGAGTCAGGTTATCCAGCCGAGCTGGGCGACCCATTCCAACGCATCTCCGAGATGCGCCTGGACGTCCTCGCCGATAGTCTCCACTGCGACATAGCGGCGCCCAACTGCGATACAGCACCTCCCAACTACGGCCGCGTGAGAGAAGCTCGCGAGATGGTGGCAGCAGTAGCCGGAGTGCGGCCGCGAGAACTCGACAGCTACAGGCCAGATCTTGAGACATCATACAACAGCGCCTCCCTGATACGGCGCGGCGACCTCGAAGCTACCCTCTTCTCCCTCATCCTCGCATCCCACTCCCTCGCCGCCTGGGTACGCACTGGACTTCTCGACCCTTCAGACCCGCCCGTCGATCCGTTCCGCAGCCTCCAACGACGTGTCTGCCGCATCATCGCCGAGCTAGACGCTTACTCTGCCTCGCTCCGCGACCCTGCCCTCGCCGTCGCCCGCCGAGAGAAAGGTAAAGAGGCCGAGGGGCCACGCAACGTGAAGTGGGCGGCGGAACAGATTCAGAACTGCGTGAAACAGATTGAAAAGTCAGTGTCTCGCCGCACCCGTAGTCCACTAGCCGCGTGGGAGCGGAGCTCTGCGGCTCGCGCACTAGTGGCCATCCTGAAGGCAATAGTTAATCATCACATCGACTCACATGCGGGTAATACGGCGGACGACAGGAACCTATACATGCGTCTGGTTGGAAACCAGCACGACTTTGGGGGTGTCTACATAGCCGCACTCACTACGCTCGTGGACCAGAGTCAGTTCATTGAGGAGTTGGAAGGGATCATGGATCTCCTGGGCCGGTACGGCGCGCCGACGTCTTTCGCCGCGAACATGCGGGATTTGATAACACGCATGCGCAGCCACACTCACGCAGTGGGTGGTAGCAGCACAAGTACCGCCGCAGGTCGCAGAGAGAGTTCGGACTCTATGTTGGGTGCCAGGAGTTCGACCCCCTCCTTAGACCTGCCAGGCCCTAGCCAAATGAAGGGGAAGCAGGTCGAGTTCGTGCCAGCACAGCCGGAACCTAGTCAGCAACCCCGTCCTGAACCTCCTGCACCTCCTGCACCCGCTCCAGCGCCCACCACAAATCCAAGACCAGCAAGATTTCTGACACCGGAAGTACCTGCGAGTATGTCTAGGCGTGCTAGTGGCAGAGGCCGCAGGGCTGGTAGGGGCGCCGGGGGTGGTGCCGGCAGGGCGGGCGGTACAGCAGGTGGGACATCAGCAGGTGCTGAGGGTTCAGGTAGCGGCTCTGGGGCTGGCTCGAAACGATCAGTCTCGGGGAATGGTCAAGATCGAGGCCGAGGCTCGAAGCGAGCTCGTTAAGTCTATTTCTACTATATATTTTCTCAAGTCACCGCAATATGGGTTTTCTTGTGTGTCTATACGCTCTCCTTCTTCGATAAATAGGGGTTCTTGGCTGAGCTAAGGGGTGGCTGGATGGAATGGTGGATCTGTATATTTCACTCGAGATTGCTGACAGAGAACGGCTGGCTCCCCTCTGACGAACGAACTTCCCGATTCATGGGCTATGGAATGAACCTTGTCGTTCTCCTGATTATCTTTTATTTGTCGATAGATACCTCTTGGTCTGTCTACAGTCTGTTCTTCCCAAGTTTATTTACTTTGGCCAACTTGGTGACCTTGAAATGACGTGGCGAGTCTAATATGCTTGGTTTGTACATGGAGATCAGGTCGAGCAAGCGTTGAGATAAATAACGAGTGCAGCCTGTTCAATCCACAATACTTTAGCTAATCCAGACGCCGAAAACTGCCGCCCTGAAACCAGCCAACGCTCTTGGGCTCTGCTTCATCTCAGGGAAAGCAGTGGTCTACCCTCATGCCTTCACGGGGAAATGCGTTTCATGACCAAGTCCAGATAGACAACTAGCAGCGCCCATCTCCTCTGCTGTGAACAAGCTGGTATCACGTAGCGCGGTGCTGTCGAATTCCATGCCCTTCTTCTTTGAGCTGCTTGATGGCAAAGACAAGACACGTCATCATTTCGCGTTATGCAGGGGCGGCTCCTGCCGAAAACCAACAACTCCGCGTTCAGCAACGGAAGGAGTAAACGTGACAAACGGGGGCTTGCACACATCACACAAGAATTTGATATCTCGGGGCACGACACGAAAACATGTCGCTCCCTGATTTATTCGTGCCACCTTATTATTCGCTTCTCCTTCGTCTCACAGTGCGGCCCTCCCTCTTTGCTAGTTACGACTCATAACTCCTCACTTGAGGCTTTGAGAATAATTCACACTTCAGAACAGAAGAACGGAGCAATGCATTTGGTTGAATGCGAGATGCTGACCGGGCGACGCTGGCTTACTTTGCGTTTGTCGTTGGGTCTCCGTTTCTTTTGCCATCAGTACGTACACAGGTCGTGGGCGTTTGCCCTCACTGTCTAAACCACCACCGGCTTGGAAGCAAGCAAACCTAGGAAATGCATGTCACGGCAAACTGACTCCTTCCAGCCACTATGGAGCTTTGTTGCTTGCCTTCTGGCTGAACAAACTTACTTTCAATCTGAAGTGGGCCAATAAGCGCCCTCTGGTACGTGAGTTTGCCTGCTGAATATCAGAAACTGGATAACTGATTGCCTATCTGAGTGGGTACGACAACAGATAACAAACAGCACGATGAATGACTCCCAGCTGTTGACGATGGCTTTGAGAAAGTTTGCCAACCCTCTGTTGTTCTCGTGCCGTTCTTTGACATATATTGCATTGCTGTTTGACGTTTGGTGCTTGATGTTTGATAGCTGGCAATTGTTTGCTATAGCTCGTTCTCCATCTCCATCTTCATCTCGATATTTGGATCCATGGCTTATATATAACACAGCCTCTCGATATTTTCTTGAAGGAGAGCCTTCTTTCCACACAGATCACACAACCTATCACCGCTCATCATTTCCGCACCCTCTTTGTCCAACCTCACCAGTCACGCAAATTCGCTCGGAAACAGCAATAAAACCGTCGCCATGACTGGGAGTTTCAGACCGATCAAGGCCGCCGTTTGCATACTCGAACATAACGGCGTTCCGGCATGCATTACTGGAGATCTGGCGTACCTTTATTACAACTTGAACAACGTGTATACTCGAGCCGAAGAACCTGTAAGTCAAGTATGCCTGTCCGTGTCCCCCCCTCCAATTGCTGACGAGTACGTAGGATATCAAGTACGAGTTGTGCGTCCCGGACTCGAAGGCTGACTACGCGGCTGGTCTTCTGTGCGCTGGAGGCATCTTTGAGCCATATCCATGGTCGGAGGATGAAGAGTGGCCTGGGCATGAGCACCAGCGTGACTTTCCGCGCGTGCGCACCACCAACTGGACCAACCCGCCACATGAGATCGTTATCTTTCCCGCCTCAGCTTATGGCCTCGATTTCCCTGATGGTTCCGTTGTCATCTCCTTGGCAGATTTCGGTACAAGACCCAACATAAGCCAGTATCTAGCCCAGAGGCCTTTGGACCGGTTCGAGTTCACCCGTATGATTGTACCGCCTCCGCTTCCTCTTCCTCGCCTACCGCCGCTCATCAAAGGATTAGCCAAGACTTATCTCAGAACGGAGGATTCCGCTCAGAGTAACGAGGGAGAACTGTGCTTGGGTTACATTGACAACTTGATTCATAGCATGAATCTCGACAAGGCATGGGTCAAGAAGAACCTTGGCGACCCGGAGGACATAGATCGCGGACCGGACCAGGACCCAGTGCCAGATAGTAACTCAGAGTTACCTGTGGACTCAAAGCCAGATAGGGAAGGGGCGCGGGGCGAGGAGTCGGATGAGGAACGGAGACCACCGGGCAAGGCGGGGGCGGGGTTACCATATAATCCTGACGAACCCACGTACGTTCAAGACAAGAGAAAATGGCTCAAGTATAACAGCATCAAGGACGAAGACTCTGCCGTGGTGGCCGTGGTGTCAGATCTGGTTCGCGGGAAGGGTGAATGGACAAAGTGGCCACGCATTACGCGGTCCATCGAGAAAAAGGAAGAGGCTGAGCACGTGCGACTGATACCTGGGTATGAATGAGCTTGAAGGTTCTGGCGTGGACCCCCTCGGATAGCGAGGCTATCCACCTTGGCGACGGCGACGATGAATAGGGGGTGCCTTCGGTGAATATCGGACGAGCCATCGAAGTAGCAAGTTGATGAACCCAACCAGTCTTTGAGGATTGGGGGGGTGATTCTGTGTAACATATTAGATGCGGTAAAGGGGTTATTCAGTTATCTGGACGTATTATCTGTTTCTGATGACTCTCCTGTTTTGTTTGGGGGTTTGACGTGTCTTTGCTCCATTTTCCTCACACGTACCTACCTACATATTACAGCCATTTCATGTGAGTCTTATTATAATGTTATAATAGCTAGGTATTTCCCCCCCGGGACGTTAATAATTCTCCCAACGCTTCAATTGCTTCGCTGATTCTCTAGAGCTGCTCTGATAATAATATTTAATACCTGTCAATGACGACGTTGACGCCGAATGCAACTGCTATCTACGCATTCAAGTAATAACCCCCAGCTACATACGTTTTTTTTTTATCACTTTATCTGTCTGACAATTCGGGGAGGGCCCAATCTGAGACAAACCAACCGACGTACTCCGTACCGACGGGGTAGTCATTAATTAACAGGCTTTTGCTTTACTTGCTTTGCATGAATGAATGAGTGAGTGAGAGAGCAAGTCAGCGAAGCAAATTTAGGCATAACCCCCCCCCCCCCTTTTTTTGAGACCTTATGCTACCGCACAGTAATAAGTGGTGTAACCAATCCCATTGTTTTTACCAATCGGAACACCTTCGTCGTCGCCCGCGCGCGTTGTGTGTGTGTGTGTGTGTGTGTGTGTGTGTCGTCGCAATTGGCTCCATCTCATCTCATCTCATCCAGTCAGTCAGTTCAGTCTGACGGTCGGTGTTGATCTAGAACCGAAGATGATGATGCACATGGCACACACACAACTCAAGGGGGTGGCAATACAATACATACATGAAGTCAACCCCCCCGCCCCCTCCGAAAAGACGGGATCACGGGACACGCGCGCGCGTGTGCGCGCGCGCGTGTGTGTGTGTGTGTGTGTGTGTGTGTGTGTGTGTGTGTGTGTGTGTGTGTGTGTGTGTGTGTGCCTGGCTTGAGACAACCAATCCACCGTTAAGACCTGCAATGCTACGCCAAGGCCTTCTCGACTGAAGGGGCCAATTCTTCATCATTTTGAGACAGCAAAGAAGCCGCGTTTTGTGATTGAACCTAATCATCATCATCACATCACACTGATTGGTAATGGTGATAAAAGCTTTCTTCAAAGTCATTACATACATACATACATACATACATTCGTTTATCCAAGTTCTTGAGAGAGAGAGAGAGAAAGATAGACAGGTGGAAGAGCGCGCGGACTAATTTATGGGACCCTCCGTGAGTCCTTATGATGATGATGATGATGATGATGATGATGTGTGCCATGATCTTTCCTCTCTCTCTCTCTCCCTCTCTCTCTAATGTAAGATGCCAAGTTAACTTAGTAATGGTCGACAGTTTTTAATAAAAAGCCATCTAAAAAAAAGTCAAAACTAATGTCCAACAAATCGGAGACCGGTGCAACGCGCCTTAGCCCTTTTCCATTGGCTCGCCCTTTTCCCATCCATCCAGCCCGGTCGATCAACCACGATAAAGTTAGGGTTTCACAAGTAGTGGTCTAGATCATGGTGGTCTTGTGTGCAACAACAGAACTGCGATAGTAATGGGTGGGTTTGCTCACGTCAGCTAATAACCCTCCCCCCCTACCCTACCCTACCCTACCTTATGGACTTGATTTCCCCCCCCACCCACTCTCAAAGCAGACAGACAGACAGACAGACATACGCGGATGCGTGGCATAACGCCCATCGCGTACAGGTCGGTCGCTTTATTAGTCTTGGTTTTTCAGCCGCTTGGTTGGTTTGCTATCAGCCCGCTCGGTCTCCTCATTAGGGTGTTATGATCGGCGATGTCATCCCCGTCCATGACTTGTTGCTCGTGTGTGTGTTGTCCTGTAAAATTACGTCAGGGGGCTTTCATCCGACAAGACAGATGGGGATGAGTGTCGACGAGGGCTGATCGATATTAGCTCTCAACGATACTTCCAAGTTATGAAAGACAATGTATCTGGCCTGTATCAGCTACAACAGGCATCGTATCCCTGCTTGTAATTCTACAACAGCCGCGTCGATGCTGCTGTGTGTTCTAGACCCCTCCTCCTCCCATGCGGGTGAAAGTAAACAACAAACAAACTCGCAGAGGACCGGTGAGGCCCCTGTGTAATGCTGTGTAATGCTGTGTATCCTGCGGCTTGCGTCGTGTTTCCCAACGAAAAGCATCAGCGGCAAGCCCGCTCAGCCAAGACGGGTTGGACTCCGGTTCAGGTAATAGGAGGTGGAAGCCCGCTTCCTGCCTGACTAAACTGACCTATACAGGGTACTCAACCCGGGTATGCCACTTGGCAACAGCCCGTAGGTCACGTAGTGCACTTGCTTCGGATTGCCGCATTGAGCTTTCTTCTGCAGGAAGGCAAAGCAAACATCTTTTGCCTCGCTCCTCTTCCCCGGTCTCGAACAGCCCACACGACCGGTGAAGCACAACTGCATGCAGCAGCAGCCAAGAAAAGCAAGCATGTTAGAATCGAGCAGGAAGGAAGAAATATCCGTAGAAAACGACAGCTCATAAAGCAGGGCCTCAATGGCCCACATTCGCCTCCCCCGCGCCGCCACCCCCAACAACTCATGCCCATATCGTGTATTACCTTGGCACGTGAAAATCCCGCGCGGGCCGTGGCCGGTTCGCGAACTGTCTTACTCAATGTTTCGCGGCGCGAACTAGCTTTTCCCTCCCGCCGGCTTGATTTGAGGCTTTCAATCTGGGGAAGATAAAAGGAGCAGACGCTGATGGAGGGCCGGATGGCTTAATGATTGCCCCATTTCCCGGTTTCCCCCTCACTCTGACTCTCCACCCACACCGGGCGGCGCCTCGATGTGATGTGATATATGGGGGTCTCGCTCTCCATGCCCGCTGCACCAGACAAATCTCATTGAGACATCTCACGGGAGCCCGTCCTCCTCGCCGTGGAAATGCAGGGTATTTGTGACAGAAGACAATCGGGGTAGGTGAGCACTGAGCCCCGCGCACGCAGACAGGATGCAATGTATGCCCGTCACCTCAACGCAATTCGCGCGTGGACGAGCCACCGACGTCTTCCCAACCCAAATCCGGTTGCGCTTGCAGGAGAGGCCCAGTCGTTTCCCGGCTGCCGTCGGCTTGGGGGCGAGACATCAGTTTGGGGCGAGACATCGGTTTGGGTTGGAGAGAGCAAGCGCAAAAAGGCGAGGAGCCAAAAAAGCCTCTCATGTCACGGCCTGCCAGCCATGATCAATCATGATTCCGCGAGAGAGACCTGTTTTACCTGTCAAACCGTGCAGCGATGATCTTGGCGCTGGCCAAACCAGCCACGGAAAGCCAGAGCATCCGGAGCAAGCTCCCAATGGCGGTCAATGGGCCGCCGCACGCGCTGGTTCTGTCGCGTCTACGGAGGCGTTGTCCAACTCTCCATGTGAATGCGAGCACATTGTTCAGCCCACCTGTGAAACCCGCAAAGTCTAGTGGACAGTAACGGCGAAACGCAAAAGGGCCTCACATGCAGTGTACTCACACGTCGGACATGGCTTAGCGGCAATGGAGGTACAGATGCTAGATCATGCATATCCTGCGGCCTTGCCTGCGGAGCCTGCGGAGCCTGTGTTCGTCTGTCTTGTCCGTGTGCCAAATCCAAAGACAGCGCGCTTGCTTCTTGAGAACAGACAACAGAAACACGCGGTAGCGTAGGATCAAATAGCAGTAAAGAGGGAAAGGCTAGCCCCCCCAACCTCCCCAGACCAGACAGCCGTATATCATTCTTGACCGGCTGCCGGAAACCTTCCGATGGATGCGTATTCCGCCATGGCGCGGCGACCGCCTGCACGGCTCCACATAAGCGGTGTGACAAGAGACACTCAGCTTGCTGCTGGCTGCTGGCAGCCGCCAGACATATTCGTGATAGGACCGGTGGCCGGGCTCTTGGGAACTTTCCATGTCAGAAATCCACGTCGTGAATGAAAGTGCGGTTCGAACCCTTCACTGTCCAGCTCAGCTACCTTCAAATCAAGATACTAAGTGTAATCCTGGTGCGACCGGGAAAGCGGGGGTGATACAGATGGGTGTTTGCCACCGAGACCCGTTTCTGTGTTTCCAATGAATCGTGAAGTTCGTTGGGCAAAGGGGAACTAATTGCTGTGTGTGGGGACAGGCCAAGAAATTGGGGAAACACCACAGATCGGATTTATTGCGAGGGCAAGGTCCGGCGCGGCTAGAATAGGACAACAATAACAACAAAACAAGGATAATAGCTGAAGAAAACTTACAACAAAGTCCAAGACCCAACCGCCAATCAATTAAGCAGTTGCTAATGCGCTCAGCCGCCCTCCAAGAAGCTCTTTGTAATGTAAGTGTCCTATGAGGACGGGATATAAAGTGGGCTGGGAAGCATACCCGAACACCACCTCACCTTGCCTGCGACCTTGCCAGGCGAAGTCAAATTTGATCGTCGATCTAGCCCGCAGTGAACGAACTGCACTGATCGGCAGGGCTCGTGGCAGGATAGAGGATAGATAGACATGGGCATCTCCATAGCTCTCATCGCCGTTCCCAACCCGAAGACAAGAGCCCACGCGCACTCTATTTTGACGACTCGTTTTGGATTGGTGCGCTAAGGAATGCCTGCCCGCTCGAAGCCGCTAGATATCGTCGCTCAAGTATCTCGCAGAGCAGTATATGAGAAATTGATTGCATAGAACTCAAAACCTGACGAAATCGTGATGCTTTGCAGATCAAGTTGCCTCTATGCTCCATCTCGGGCTTCGATCACTTGCCGCCGCGAGTGCATTCTTTCAATGACAGCTTAACCGATCCATAGACGCAGCGTTCGTGCAGTTGGCAGTCGTGCTTCTTCATGATGCTTTAGCATATGCGTGTGAGTTGTGACAATAATAGCACTGCTGAGCAAATTTAGCAAGAAAAGAGGGGCTCGACAAATTGACAGTTGGAGCTGTTTCCTTACGCGATCACGCTTGCAGCAATGTGCATGCAGGCGCATCGCCGCAAGTGACTCCATTGCCCCCGACGGAGCTGATTCAGGGCGCTATTGCCTCCTGCTGGATTGACTCCGCACGCAATGCTTGCTGAAGAGGAAGCCTTCCACTGGGGATGTGATCGACATGCTTTCAGCTGCTATGAATATGTGGTGGTTTTGGATGCAGCGTCTTCCCCTCTTTCATCTTGCTGAGCCGAGCGAGCCGAGCGAGCCTCGGCTCCTCCTCATAAAGAATCACCTGCAGGCATATTGGAAAAATGGCCGACGAGAACCAAGATTCGGGGGGAAAGCGGTACGGGTCGTCGTCGAGATGTGAAAACTGAAAACTGAAAACTGAAAACTGATAGATCTGAATTCCCCCCTTCCCGTCTGCACGGCTTTGCTCGGGCCGGAGAGATGCTGCCGCTGTGCGGCAGAGCTTAAAATAATGTGAAAATAGCATGTCGCGGTGGCAAAATGGAAAACACGACACGTCGTCCTTGGTTGCTCAAGTTTTTGCCTGTCGAAACACGGAGCATTTCGGACGCTGCCTCAAGGCTCGACGTTAGCTCAGCACTCCGGGCTGCATCCGACCAAGAAACTACCGGCACCACAGTAGTTCAAGGCTTAGCTTAACTTTCATGATCCGCTCGTGATTCGCGCATGGATTCTTAGGCCATTGATATGTTTGTGACATGCCCTCGTTTGGATCTAGTGGGACACCCTGGAGACAAGCTATCAAGAGGCTACTGTGCTGTCCTCCCACAGCACACTCGTATAGAAGAATTGTGTCGGTGTGCTACCGACGCTTGCTACGGTCGGAAGTTGACGATGACACTGACTCTCATGGTTCAGTTTTCTGGACTCCATTCATGCATGAAGGCATGCCGCGTGCATGGATAGCGCAGACGCCATCGGCCATGTGGGCCATTGACATCGCTTCCCGGGGGCCCAAGTCCCTGGTCTGGTGCCTTCTGGTCCCTTCTGGATCACCGTCCGAGCGTTTCCAGCAGGCACGATTGGCGAGGGGCGGACCGTTTAGAACTGCCTTTCAGATGGTTCACAAAACCACGCCTTTGGTACGAGGCTGGGGGAAAAGAAAGGGGGGGGGGTGTGCTGACTCGCACGACAACGAAGATGCAGATCGTGAAACGAATCACACCCGGAAAAACCGAGACTTTGCAGTAGAGAGAGTTAGGTGGTCGTCAAGAGAGATGGTCATTGGCCCGTCTTCCGTGATTTATGTATGTTTGTGAAGGCCTGCATCCAGGCATGGGCGAACTCCGTTGCGATCGGCGTCCAGCTGACAAGTCCTTCGGAGAAAAGAGAAGTGAGGAAAAATATTAGTTGAAAGAAATAGACCAACAATGCAGACGCACACGCGGTTGAATGCCTGACCGCCCCCCTTTTTGGTTCCTACTAGTCATGCAGACATTTTCTTTTCCGCTGGAAGCCTAATGATAATCATGGAAAGCTCAAGGCTGACCGAGACGCCGCTTTTACTTTCTCCAGTGATCCCCCTTATCCCTTGGCCAGCTGAGACTTGCGCACAACATGACGACAGACTGCCAGAAGGGTATTATGACAGAATGGAGCAGAGCTTTCGGCCTAGAGCCATGCGGATAGCCACCATTCAGTTAGGCTGAATACGCATTGCGAAGAAGAAGCAGGGCATTGGCTCCAAGTGCCAGAGTTTGACACCTCTGTGCGTGAAAGCTTCGTCCCAATCGCGGGCAAGCTCGGTCGGAATCGACCACCCCAGTTTAGCGCTACGCAGGCGCATGCGCACCAAGTGACGCTTTTCCGTCGACGTTTTGCCGTTCACAAAGCCCTCGCGACGGTGGAGAATCGCCAGGTTGTTCACAAAGTGCATGTCTCCAGCCTGCGTTTGTATCTCCAGTTGGGTCGCTCTCGCGATCGATTCGATTGCATCCAAGGCCTCAACTTGACTTTTAGTCAGTGAAGGCAGGTGCCGGGCACGAGGATGCGCCGCATTGCCAAGCAAAGATGCTCGTCCGAAATTCATGATGAGCCTCGAATCGCGGTAGAAGATGACTGGGCGATACTGGAATCGTGGCCTGGAGCAGTTTGCAAGTTAGAACTCAAATTCGACAGTTTTGGTCTTTGGTTTCATGGGCAGGGGATTTCGTCCTCACATTGCAAAGGGCCAATCAGGCTCGGCCAAAGTATGGATCATGTCCGGACGACTGGCGGCCAAAACGTTGTAGATTGCGTAGGCAGAGGCAATGATGCATTTACCGCCTGCTGCAGCAGTGTTTCGGGTCAACCAGCTGACAACATCGCCGGCCTCCTCATTGTGGAAAGTCTGTTATGCTTTGATTAGCGTCCTGCTTTTACCCCTGCCCAGAGAATCCATGTTGTAAGCTTACAATGGACTTGGTCGAGTGACGATGATGCTCGGCAGTCTGCTTGGTGCTGTTGTCGGCGACGATGTGAACTGCCACAATTGTCAGCCAAAGTTCGATATTTCGACAACCAATGCCTAGGAGGGAAAGAGAATCTGACCAAGCATATTTCCCCGCTTATCCTGGCGTCCTCGTTGTTCTGCGATGTAGGACTGAATGCCAAGGTAGACAAGCGTGAGATCCTCGACAGAGTAGGAGCTAGGGTTGATGCCCCGAATGACGCCGAAGCCCCTGCCACAGTGAATATCCCCGCTGAGCACCTCGAGCTTCGCCCTCAGAGTGGGTAGCGGGAAGCAGGCAGGCTCGACGAGGTCTCCATCTAGATCAAGAGCTTGAAAAACTGCGTTAGAGCTGCGAACTGACCGGAAAGCAACGCAAGGGCCAGGATACCTACATTTGAAGAACTCGACAGCGGCATTGATCTCAGCCAAATCGGCATCGTCCAGGGAAAGAATGAAATCGGAGTCGCTCGAGAAGTCGGATCCAGTCCACGCCAGTCCAGTGCTCAGCTTGGCTGGGAAACCGGCTGGGAGAGACGGGACGTCAGTGGTAGCGTTATTAGCGGCTGGGTAGAGACTAGAATCCCCAGCCATTGGGGCAATAGCCGCGGCGATAACGGGTCCGGTGGCGACATCTGACATCGTGACAGTCTTTGGGTATCTTGCTGGGGCGCAATATCTGCGGTCAGATTCGCATTGGGACCATGTTCAGGATGCACTGTTATGCCGCTGGGTGCCACTTACATCAACCAAGAATCTGTAGCGAAGCGTCGAGCAGGAAGAGTGGCCTTAGGAGTGGCACAAGCAGCGCTGCCTTCTTCAGTGAGGCGTGAGGATGTGCGGGTACCGAGCAGATTAAGAAGCTGTGAATCAGGGTCGATAACGGGATGTCGGGTAGACTTGATGATGCCTTGAAACACAAGAATGCCAGAGGCCAAGGAATGGGGGTCGAGGGCTGGGTGGGAGAGAAAAGTTGGACCTAGAGCGAGGATTGGATTGGACTGGGGATGTTGGAGACGGTAGAGTTGATCCCATGGTGCTGGGGACCGAGCCGACTCGACCTGATATATGGATTTTCTTGCTCACGGAGCAACGAAGGAGGAGACAAGGCGTTCTCTCCTCGCCTCGTCTTGCTTTCTTCCTCGCTCAGGACAGGTGCAGCTCGGCCAGCCTTGACTTGAATGACATGCTGTGACCAGATTTGACGAGGTCGGAAGCCACACGAGGATGTTTGCAGAGTCCGAGATGGCACAGCAGGAGATAGTCTCGGCTGGTATCCAGACCGGCGGTACCTGGCCTCTGGCTTCTCTGCCTTGTGACGAGTACATTCAACGTACTTGAAGGTTAGTAGCGAAGAAGGGGAGTTTGTTGTGCAGAAACGCCCCTTGCGGATAGGGACGCCCGCGGCGTTGAGAGGGGTGGGAAAGCAGTGGTGCGTTGATTTGATTTTACGCAGAGAAGACGCACCCCCTCAACGCGAGATAGCAATGGTAGTGACAACCTCTTCACACGCGACTATCCGAGTGCCAAGGAAAGGCGCACCTCAAGCTCAAGTGGTCGATTATGGAAGGAAGGAGGCAGGCACAAGACCGGGACCGGGAACGGCAACAGTAGCAGCAAGTGCAGGCGAGAATAGCAAAGGCAGGAGTGTGGCGTCGTTTGACGGGAACATGCGATTGGGATCGGTGACAAGTCGCCGGCTAAGAGGAGATATGGGGAAAGACCGATGTACATTAGACGGCAATATGCGGAAGGTACGCAACACGCGCGAGGCAGGAGCCGTTTGGACACAGAGGTACAAAGTGGGCAAGGGCGATGTTGAAACCGGCAAGCGTCGATGCAGCAAAAACCACCCAGAGGGAAGGCTCGATCTTAGAATACGCCCGTGAAGGGAAAGATACAAGGCGATTCGAGAATGGCCAGCTGAGCTGGAATATAGAGCCATGATAGGCAGTTCAGCGGGTCCTATCTTGTGCAGGTAAAATCGAACTCGACAAAGCCCCATAGGCAAAGAGGAGGGGAGTGGGGAACTCAGTGAGAGTGCGAGATCACTAAGGCAAGAGATTCCAAACACGCTCAGGTCTGTCTGTACTTTAGTTGTGTCTCGCTCGCTCGCTCTCTCGTTTTATGGGGCAGGAACGACTGGTCAAGCGTAAACGAGAACGGCTTCCGTCCCTCGCTGTTGGCCAGCATGATATAAACAAGCCATTTAATACAAATATGCCCTTTGCCTAGCTGAATATGTATGTAGGCTGTCTGGTCCGAAATGATTGTATGACCGAGACTCGCGGGTTGAAGGAAACTCGGAGAGTACCGAGTACCGAGGACAGCAAAGGAGAGAGAGGCAGAGAGAGAGAGTTGAGAGAGCTACGTACCATGTCCGTCGGCGTCCTGGTCTCGTTATTCTCTCGACGTGATGTTCTCCGTACTTGGGATTGCCTCCCAGCCATTTACAGCTGTACTGTACCGCACGTACACTTTGTAAATCCAACACATAGGTAGGCGCAAACATGGAGACACCCACACACCACGAACACCCAGAAGGGGTTTGCGCCCACATCATCAGAGGGGTGCCGGGCAATGACTGCCCACTTCCGAAGAAAAGCCAGTTATATCCCTTGACCCGGTGAAATCGTAAGAAGGCACGGATTGGTCCAGAAAGATGCGTAGTGATTCGATATGTTACCACCTGAGAACCACGTCGACGATCGCCGAGGGATCCCAGCAATGAGGTGAGCAGAGGAGCCGCATCGAGGTAGGACCACACAAAAAGGAAAGAAGGGTGGTGAGCGCTTGCCCGCATTCTTCCCATCCCAGTGTCCAGGAAACTTATTGTGTGGGTTTCGATGAGGGATCTCGGCCGACCGAAGTGGGGTCAACCAAAGACAAGGGGAGAAAGAGACCACACCCGCGATCTGCAGAGCAACTCGTTTACACAGCTTTTTCCAGGATGGGCTAGCCGGTTGCACTCACACCACATATTGGCCCAGTTCGGTTCAAAACTGTTTCTGTTAGCGGAGACGTACAAGGGCCAAATCCGCTAGACAGGGCGACCTGGCATCAGCCTTTGTACCTACGCCACGAGCAGCCACGAGCAGCCACAGAGCTACAGGCTCGGCATGCATGATTGGCCATTTGCCATATACCATTCCTCTTTTGGCCGCCTGTCGGGTGGCTTACAAGGGGGGTACATGCCAAGCGCGAAGTCCATACAAAATAGGTAAGATTGGCGCTATTCCCTGGCCCTTACACAGGACCCGCTAACAGAATTCGCCAACAGACTGCAATTTGTATGAAGAAATATTAGCAACCAAACGCGGCCATTGACGCTGCATCTCGATGAAGCCAGAGATGCACGACCTGCAGACCGAGTGGCAGGGGTTATGGATTCCGTAAGCAAGCAAACCGGCATCGAGGACTTGTGTTTTGGGACAAACCAAGCCCCGGGATTTTTGGGGATGGTTTTGGAAGAAGCAGATTGTGGAGACGGCAGGCCGGCACACAAGCGGCGTGCCATTTTCGTTGCTTTTTTTCTTTCTGTCATCTACGGTGCTCCCGTCTTCACCTTAGCTCACCGCCCGAGGAGCTCGGTAACTACCGACCTAGAGCCACTGCTACTCCTGGGTGTCATCTGTTTATCTTGGGTCTCACCGAGGACTAATTTGCAAAACAGCTCTTATCAAGCTCTTCACTAGAGTTGGGGTGTCTGTATATATGGAGGTAGAGGACCATAATGAGGGGCTCGTGGTGAGGGGTCCTTTAGTGAGCAGCTCGTTCGCCTCTGCCCTCTGAGGAGGTGGTGGTGGTAATTCAGCCGGAAGGATGCAAATGGCGCCCGCTGCCAGCTAGCTTTTGTGCCTGTGCATGCCACAAGCCCGCTGATCCACTTTCCAGCGAATAGTTCATTCCAGAAATCCGTCCCAAATCCGTCTCTTTCGGTCGCCTGCATCGACCTATAGCAATTTGCATTGACCATGAGACCCAAACAGAATGCCGCACACGACCATTACGCCTATCCAATGAACGCCTGTTCCCTATGCCATTGCCCGGGGTTGCCAGTTCTCGTGAAATAGCTGGCACACGTAATAATACTCGTTCTCGTAGTCGTCGGCTTCCCACAGTTCCTGCCACTGCTTTTCTACACGCAGGGATCACATGCGTTAGCGTCGGTCCAGCGACTTGGTCTGCATCTGGGGCACGGGCAGTCCTAGGTCTGGGGCCCGCTTACTGTGGTCAGCGGCAAAGCGCCTAGTGTAGCGGACGAATGATATGGCAGCGGTGTCCAGCTGTGCCAGGCTCTCGAGGTCCTTATCCTTGCACTCCGCGGAGAATGGGTAGACACCCCGGTTGCAGTAGTGGAAGTAGGCCAGCAGTATGTTCGCTCCTGTATCTCTGTGTCAGCAACGGGGTTTGACAGGTGGTCTAAACAAGAATTGGCGAAACACGAATTGTCGAAACACGAATTAAAACGCGCCACTGTGATCGCTCCCTTACCCTGGTTGTATTCTTTGACATTTTCCTCTCTCGCAAATCGTCTCTGCATGGGCACTCGCATGTCAGCCAGACTCGTCCTCTTGCATCGTATTGCATCAGAAGAGGCAAGGCGCCCCTCTTCCTCTCCACACGTCACACTGGGAGCAACCCACCTTCATGCCATGCTTTTTGGCATACTCGGCGTCGTGTCTCGTAATGAGTCCGATGTTGTGTAACAGGATGAGCGTCACCAGGTATGTGGTGAGCCATGTCCTTTGTTTCTTGTCTGCCGTCATCTTCTGCAGTTCCTCCAGCGTCCTTCGGCGCAGCTGCGGCTGGACTTGGTGGATGAGCACCGAATCGATCTGCGCTCCCATCACCGGCGGCAGTGGGATTTTACCGTACAGGGAGTTGTCGGGGTCCTGGATCAGATCGCGATACATGTCCAGCAGATCCTCCCCGACAATCTCGAAAGACTTGGTCGTCAACCGGACCGACATCCACAGATTGAGAGTGTTGTGCAGCAGTCTCTTCTCCGACTCGGCTGTCCGCGAATCGCCCACGCTCTTGAGGGCGAGGGCGTAGGTCTGCCACAACAGCTGCTCCCGTGGACCAAGCAGTTGCTTGCAGCAGTCAACCACTCCGTTCCTGATGTATTCGTCGAACGCGCTTTTGGCGGCTTCCATGTCGACGATAGCATAAGGTGGAATCGACACCGATTTCTTGACCCCGTTCGAGACCCACGACCTGTCCAGCTTATCACCCTCCTGCGGTAGAAAACGCCGGACCTGGAGCTCGACCGACTTGCCCGTGTAGCCCTCGGTTACGCGGATGATCCTCGATTCTGGAGCGGCCCAGTTCCCGATATCGTCCAGCACGCTGTCCTTCCAACGCCTTGTCCACTCATACCCCTTGACTTGTCCCGGTTTGTAGAGTCTCACATCTGTGATCTTCCAGCGGAGGCAGTTGAGCCGATAGATTTTACTATTTGACGCAATCTTTTTGCAGGACAAGCAGGGACCTCCCTCGTTCGCTGGGTCAAAATTACACTACGAACAGCAAGACTAGAGTCAGCTCGAGCTCCTGCCTTCACGAGATCTCCGGCAAACGACGACACACAAGATTGGAGAGAACGTACCCGGATTCGCTGCATGCGGCACCTGATGCAGCTCCCGATCTTTCTAGTGTGGGCTGTTTTCTCCCGCTGCTCGGAATCTTTGAAAGGGCCCCGTCTCGCAGGCAGCATCCTATGGTTGGGAAAGGGATCAAAGTTCGTCGCTCCTCCTTGCTGCCTGCCGAGGCCAACCTCTGGATCGCCCTTGACCCCATAGTTCTGCAACGCGTTATACCGCGGGGGATTGCCGACAAACCCGTCCTGGCGGCCGAAGGCTGGCGGTGCAACTTCACTAGTGAAGGCAGCTGCTGACATTGCACTTGTCCTTACAGGAGGGCTTATCAGATGAGGCTCATCCTGTATCCCCAGACCAGTGGCTGTGGCGCTACGAATGTTGTCGTCATGGTTACCGTACCTGCTTGCGGGTGAACTGCCAGGATACACCATCTCCTCCCTGCTGGTGACAGGCTGCATCCCCATGGTCCGAGTGGGCTGTACAGGATTAGGCTGTAGAGAAGGGTATGTAGCCAGGTATTGAGCCACAATTGCGGGATCATCACACGGATATAGTCCTGTGTGGTCCGAACTTAAAGAGGTAGAAACCAAAGGTCCCTCGGTGTGTGGCTGCAGAGGAGATATGCTATCAACCAGCACTGGCCTAGTGCTTCCATAGTCATAAGCAGCACTAGTTGTAAACACGGGCTGGTAGCCTGGGAGCAGGTTAGTTTTGGGCCGTGACGAGCACCCACCATTTGGGACATGCAACAACTTACCAGGAAGGGGAGCCTCATAGGACGAACAGGGCTGACACATGCTGATGCTGGCAAAGCAGTCTGCTAGTCGTGTGCCTGTCCATCCCGACGAGAAGCTGCCCTGGGGAAAGACAGAGAAGGATCTGCGAGCATTGCTGTTGACGTGATCCGAGGGGCCAGCAAGAGGCGACTTCTCGTGGCCATCTTGTTGAGCACCGGCGTCGTCAGAGTAAGAAGACGAGTTGGGCATGTTCGATTCTAATTGCAAACGCGGCCGCTTGTGCAGATGGCTAAGCTGGTACGATTGGCGACTGCTGAGGTCCAGAAGGGTGGGGAATGGCACATCGAGGGCCGAGGCGGCTTGTTCCAGGAGATAGTGCTGGTGGTCTGGACGGTCCAGGGCGAGAAGCTTGGAGAGAGGCACAGCAAGCCTCACCTGGGTCGAGGGAGCTTGCTCTAGTATATATTGTTGTTGGGCGGACAAGGACAAGGCATGCGGACTGACTGCCGAGGAATGGGACAGGTCCTGGGGCACTGACTGTGCAGGGGCAGCCTCATCGCAGTAGGCCCGGCGTTTCTTGGTATTAGAAGTCTAGACAAGCATCATCAATTCACCGCACCGCACATTGAAAAGCACGGAATGAAGATCGAGTGGGATTGGGGCGCGGGCAAAGAAGTGCGTCCAGACCGGTGAGGCAGGGCCATAATGACGAGCATGGGACAGGAGGGGCTGATGCAGGAATAAGTGTGTAAGTGATGGGGAAGGGGTGTGTGTGCGAGTGTGAGTGGTGGGAGCGGTAGGCGAGTCGACAGCATGGCCTGAGCAGATGGATCACAAAATTGAATTGAGTGAATGAGCAGCTCCGATGGGGGATGATCGGTGATTTTGAGCCATGCAGCCTGCCGCAGCCCGGGAGCAGGGAGGAGGTCTCTTACCATGATGAACGAGTTAGCCGGTATGTTGGACAGAGCCGACAGTGTGTGTAGACCGAGAAGGTACCTGGTCGACAGGTACCCCGTACCTGGTATACAAACCGAGCTAGCAACAAAGGCAAGACGCCCAGCACCAGCACCAGCACCAGCATCAAGCAGCACGTAGCTCAACACAGCAAGGGGCCAGCCGCTCCAAAAAAAAAGCAGGGTGCACCGAGGGGTAGGGGAGGGGTGTGCGGAGACGAGAGGCGTCTCACACGAACGCCATCGCCACGAAGACGACACCCGGTGCGACCGGTGGAGAGCTGCAGCAAAAGTGGCCGGAAAGAGCAGCGGTGCAGCTGCGGGCGTTAGGACCAGTAGTTACTCTGTAGGCACGAGGCGAGGAGGGGTGAGAGCAGAGAGAGACAAACAAGAGAGGGCAGGTAAGAAGGCGGGGAAGCACAAGCGAAGTGCAATGCTGCTAGTAGACTCGAGTGGCACAAATTGCTTTGCTCGGCTACTACCACCACCACCATCAAACTTCTTCCAGGCTGCTCAAACGAGCCTCTTCTCTGGGGCAGGCAAGGTAGATCCCCTCTCTCAGTGCCTATCAACTCAGGAATCTCCAAAACCGCTTGCGCGCGTAATTCCCAGCTGCTGCTGTGCTTAAAAAGGCCGACGCAGAGATTCCCGTTGCCGAATCGCACGGAAGCTCCTGCAGTCTTGGCCAACTAGAATTGGACTTGAGACTGAGGGCTCTCGGTGCGGTGCCAAAAAATGCGAACCAAGCAAGCTCGTTCGGAATGTGAGCAGAGCGCCCGGTGTGCGTTCTTCGGCTGCCGGTGCCGTGCGGCGATTTGCGCTGTGTGCTGTGCTGTGCTTCCCAAAGTGGCTGGGCGCTCTCCGAGTGGTGTCTCACGGCTCCGACCGGGTTAGGCTTGCTTTTTGTCGCTCGGTGGAGACTGTGAACCGTCGGGGTGAACGCCTTCGTCTCGTTTGCTGGCAAAGGAATGAATCGGTGAAGTCGTATGAGGAGACGAAATGAGAAAAAAGTTCACCGGTCGTGGGGAAGGCGCGAGCTGGTCACTTTTTTCTGGATCGTTTTCTGGATCCTGGACTAATGAATGGAAAGAAGAGACGTCAGGCGGAACGTGGGCAACGTAGCGCAAAATGCAGAGCAGTCCTCAGGAACAAGCGCGCCAGAGCACAAGGGGGCGATGCTTTAGAATTGATGAAAGGGTCCCTGTCTTCTCAGACCAGCTTCCGGGGCTCCATTTTCTAGCTTCGTGCGGATGCGTTGCAGAGAGAAACTCACAGACCTCATCTCCCGGTCCATCCATATTACTTATCGGCTCATTACTTCTGGCTTCGGGCAAAAGGAGCGGCCAGCCGGCCTCGACAGATACGGTCATCCAAGACACGGGACATATATGTGTAGCTCGCTATAGACCAGTCCCTCAATACCAACCCACCACAAAAAGTGGTGGCATTGAGCAAGTATTCCACGCAATTGCAGGCCACATGGCAAAGCGGTGTCGGATACCCGGATCCTGCGCTTCTCGTCCAATGGGCGGAGATCTAGATATTGAAAAAGCAAGAAAAACAAGAGAAGAAAGCACCTCGTTATCAGCGACCAGCATACTGCGGACAAAAAAGCTCTCTAGTAGACGTTTCTTTTCTTCCAGACCGTTCGGGCTATCTTAAGGCTGCCTCCCTTTTACCTTGAGGTTCAGACTTGTTCGGCTGGTTCCGAGGCTACGAATTAGTCCAAAACTAGTAGATCACTGTGGTAGTGGGCCGGCTATCAGTTCGCGCCATAACGGCAGGAACGATTTGAGAATTGCCTACTCGAGACTAGCGACCCCACCTGCCGTGGTGACCCGAGTCACCCGACCGACTCGCACGCATTTCTCGAGCGACTCTTTCGCTATCATCATAACGTCAGGAAGGCTGCCCTGACAGGCCACAGTCGAACCCAACTTCAATGAGCAGTCGCCATTCTTGATAAGCCCAACTGCAGGCCTCCCTTTCATTCTTCTGCCCGGTCTCTGCCCAAGCGAGGAACACAATGGGAGGACGATAACCGAATATTCTGAGGGTGTCAGACACGGCACGCCTAACCAATTATTGGCCCGATTATTCATCTCCCATCCTTGCCCAGCGAGGTATGTACACTGGTAGTTCACTACCCGACCAAGCCGACCCTCTCACAGCGGGCGTAAGGGATCAGCAGCCGTTGGTCAGCAACTTCACACGCATAGGAATCTGGATTTCTTTTCTCCAGCCTCTCCTTCCGGCCAAATCTGAGACCATTCAGCACAACGCATTCTGTGGGGGTTGTCTCACGTGGTCGCCCCAATTACTCGATAAGTCCCAAAGCCGTCGATCCAGTACCTAGTAGGGCACAGTTATCGTGAAGGACCTTTTGCCAGGGTATCCAACGTCTACTTTGTGTTTGGCGCGACGCTTATGATGCTTTGCACTCGTCAACCAGGCGCGCAGCATTCCCGCCTTTTGATGGTTCGCCCGAAGCCTCTTGCCGAATCATCATTGGGTGTTGTTTGCAGCGAAAATTTGGGCAATCTTTGTGTGAACCAACAAGTCACCCTTGCTTGCCCTTCCGCGACTACATCATATGAGCCCAGTCGGCACGATCTCCTCACCACGTTTAGAGCGCCAACGGCGTCGGGCTTAGCCAGATAGACCAAGGTCCTTATTTCTTCACTATCAATCCTTCGCAGCGCATCCGAAAGCATGCGCAGCGAATTGGCGAACAGTCTTCCGACGAGCCGACAATTATCACTTCCCGTCAAGAGCTCACGTCATCACACGCTTCCGAGCCAATGGCGCTAGAAGGATGCCAGAACCCCAGCTCCCCCCCTCACCCCAATTGCCAACCCCCAATTCCGTTTCTTCCCCACAGCTCCGCTTGCAGGAAGCTCGACGGCTTTGGTTCAAGTGCCTCTCGTCTCGGTTCTTGACGAGGCTGCCAGCTCCTCCCCTCGAGTCTGTGAAACCGACGTACGGGTGCGCTACACACACAAGCAGAACAATTAATAAACTGTCTAGACGAGAAAGACTCGGCCCGAGGCGTATCACTGTTACAGTTGCCACTGGCTAATGTGGCCTAGGATCACACAAGTACAGTAGAAACGCCATCCTACTTTCCGATTAATGAAGCCAAAAACTACGAAGGCTGGGGCCAAAAGTAATCACAACGCCAAAGCGGTATGGTCTGTGCATACCGTGCGAATGTCCACACCATCGCTCCCGCACTGTATTTTGGCTGCAAACCGGATCCTGTCATCATGTTAAGCATTAATTAAGCGTGTAAAAAACCATTTTATCCCACATTTCAACCAACCCACACTACAACTTACCTATAACATTTCCAGCCTTCGTAATACCCGCGCATCCATAGTTACAGTATGTACAGTATTCCCGCCGTGGAAGAAGAAGACGTTAAAGAGGATGGGGTTGATCTTGATGAGGGAGATTTTTTATGGTAGTTACTGTATTTGGAAGGTGGCCCACTGTAATTACAGTGGGTCAGGCTAAGCCGTTTTAGGATGCACTGTGTGGCCTGTGCGGCAATTGGGCGTTGTGATTACTTTTGGCCCCAGCCTTCGTACCCACCACCTCTGGATGGCTCCCGTCCAGACAGACGGATTGCAAAGTACCTAATACTACAGTACCCGGATAGAATATCCCTGCAAGGCTCGGGTACTGAAGACTCCTCGTCAGGGTACTATAATTCGGCGTATTCACATTCTCAATGAGCTTAGTCAATAACCATCAATTCCGGGATAGTGCAGTCACCATTCCTCCATCACCGGCTGCCCACAATATCCGACTATTTCTTTCCTTGACCGAACCACTCGCGCGCACAACTAGATATTCAGCCCAAGGGGACCGCAGGAAAGTGGTTCGATATGGAGGCACATCGACCAGCGCATAGCTCGGCACCCGTCGAACTGTGAGCTCGATGCCGACTCAAACCTTGGCAGAGGCATGAACAGACCGGTGAGCACATAGGCCGCCAATGGGAAGTATGGCTGGGTTCCTGCGGCGGAGGCGGACTCCATCACCTATATGCTGTGGAACAGGTCGTTGTCGACGATTGATTCGACTCGGTAAAATGGTTGATCAGCATCAATCAGGAGTTACAAAGCCAACTTGGAGGCCCTAACCAGTCGGTGGGAGCTTACCGGTCGTCCCGTTGCTCCGCACACGGCATCCTTACACAGAAGGACATTTATTGCTCACATGTGACATCAAGTCGCCATTCTGGTTCATCTGCTGGGTATCGCGCCGTTTCATTGCAGCTCAGCTAGCCTTCTGTTCAGGATAAAGGCGGGATGGAAGAGTCTTCCGGCGTGGGGTAGATAATGCGGCAATGCAATGCGAGACATGCAACAAACTATAGCACGGCAACCGCAAACTCTGCCAATAGATCGTTTCTTTGCTCAGCTTCTGAACTTGCAGGCAAGACCAACCGACTATTCGAAGTTTGCCGCCATCTCTTCAGCAACGGTGATATCACAAGGCCATCGACCCTAATCGACCTTGCACAGAGCTCCATAATCACACGAACCCTGACGCCATCGGGAAGCGCCGTACACTGGCTGACCAAGGGGTTTCTGTCGGAATGCGCCGTTGCAAGCCGCTGACAAAAAGGATATGCGAAATTTAGGGATGAACCAAGCGCGCCTACGGCGCTTTTACGCTCATGTTGTCTCATTGCGATTGCGATCGGTCTGGCACGCCACGGGAGAAGGCAACCTTGGAAGGCACGGAAAGTTGGTCCTTGCATCTGGCCAAGACCGGGCCCCACCCCGCAAGATCCACAACACATCACCTTCGCGAAAGCCATTCCAGCCGATTTCCCCAGTGAGTTTCTGCCGTGCTCAGCTGTGAGACGGGCGAGGACAAAGAACTGCGGGGGGAGCCTGAGCCGCACTTGCATCCCCGGAACCCTTCCGGACAGGCCAATGATGCAGGTTCAGAAAACCCGGGGTGTAAAAAAAAAACAAGAAACAACATGATGCCACGCAAAAAAGCGACGACGGCATTTTCGCACAACCATGACATGAGGAAAATCAGCGGCGGTGAGCTCGATGCTACTGCTGGTGCTGTTCTAGCCTTCCCCTCCGTCTGAAAGCAGGGACTGAGCCGAATCTCCATTTTTTTTAGTGAAACAATGAGGTTACAACATCTACCGACATTGCAGGCTAGCTTGCCGCCATCAAACTTGGATCTCCTGATCATGACAGTCTAGAATGCTGCGACATGCTCACCGGTCGACAAGGTACTTGCAGATGGTCTACGGAGCTAGTCCCGGGATGGAGAAAGTCTGGCTTTGACTGGTGACTTCAATTCCAAGGTCCGCGCAAACGGGACCAGCCGCGATCTTGCTTCATTGGAATGCCATCCAGCACGTGCACGTGCAACGGTGTTCCGGAACAAGGAATGACAACGCACTACTACTATGATTGACTCACGGAAGCGATAGAAACGGAAGAAAGAAGAGGCCAGAAACCAAGGTCATTAACCTTGCTGTCAGCAAAAGGTAAAAATACCGAACCGCATCAACGGGTCGCATCAACGGGTATCGCGCCCTGCATCCCCGGCGCTTGATTAGCCTCCAGAATCTGGGGGTTGCAGTACTCCAGGTGTGCTTATATCAAGTAAGTGTCCTCCTTGCGATCCTATCCAGAAATACAGGCTGACCGAGAACTCAGACCGGAACAAAGGTCCGAATCTTGTCAGTGGCTTAGAGACTCTCTTGTCCACAGCTAGCTTCTCCTGCATCACGGCTGCGTCAGTAGTGCTTCTGGCAGACTAGTGTCTGCAACCCTGGATGTGCTCAGGTGACTCCGCTCGATCGTTCTTAACCAGAAACCCTCAGGACGTGTTCAACTTGGAAACTCGCCCATTCTGTACGAGAATTTCTGGGTCCGAAAGGCAGCCTCGTTGAGGTTGTAAACTATACCGCCACATTTTGCAAGGTAGCACATTCCCCGATCTCAAATCGCTTTCTGGGGCTAACGATGACCGCAGAGGTCGGATGCCACTCTGGAGGACAGGCCTCTCTCCAGTCAGGTGCGTCACGGACAAACTGGCGGCTCTCGTCCTGGCCAACGAGTCTCAGTCGTCTCAATCAGCAACTCTTCCAAGCAAGCCCAGATCACAACATTCGCAACAGTCACCCTCAGTTCCATTGGAGACAGGTACATGCGCACGGCTACAAGCTGACTGCTCCCTCTGGCGCTCCTCGTCTGTTTGGTCGAAGAACTCTTGGTTCGCAACAAAGCAAAGCGCAGGCTGGATGGATTTTAACAGCTCAAACGACTGAGCCTTTCAGCTGTCAAGTATGGAAGTGCTTTTCTCCTTCGCTGACAACCTTGAAGTCTGGGTTAGCGACAACTTCCGAAAGCCAAGCTCAAAAATGGAACACTGGAAGCCCAGTATCGATCAAAACTGGCAGAAAATCTCTCATGAACGCCGTGCCATGACAGGCTGCCGGGCCGTTGCTGCGAGTTCTTCACCGGCCGTCGGTTTCCGTATAAGGAAAGTAGCAAGCCAATCAGAAGCTTAGCTTGATATTCAACTACTGCAGCCTCTTATGCAGCAGCAAAAAAACTCTTTTCCCCTGTTATCCCCATCTGTCCAGCGACAGTTGGAACTGTCAACTTCGGTTAACTTAGTTCCCCTCACTCTGGCCCCATCTCCAATAACGTTTCGCTTTTTCAGAGGCTGCAACGCACCCAGATGCAAGCAACCTGGAAAAGAATGGCAAATCCGGTCCGTCTAATAGAAGGCCGCCAGCACAACAACCACCACCATCACAACCTCCAAAATCGCTTTCATTGAAGATAAAAAAGTGCGCAAGTGCGCAAGTGCGCTCGCCGCGCTGGACCGCGCAGTTGGAGGGGTTGCATTTCATTTACAGTTTCTCATAATCGTGCAGACGGAAGACCGCAGCCGGTGAACTACCAAGGCCCGGGGATAACAGGGAGGGTACGGCCGTAGATGTGTATGGTTCAAAGTGGGAGCATCGGCTTGGCCTTGCAGATTCAGCGCCGCCTGGCCTGACTGTGTCACCTCAACCCAACTTTCTTGTTTACTTCAGCTCCAGGGAAAGCCTTGGGGAATATCCATGATTACACCCCCCGATGTTGTGTGGCCCATGTCCCCCCTTCTCGTTGAATTTCCGAAATATCTTTTTGCTGTTCACATTATTCGATCGAATTTCTAGGGACTTGGCGGGGGGTTAGACTTTGCACTCTCTCTCTCTCTTGCTCGGGGCCTTGTCTTTGTCTTGTCTTTGATATGGAGTTAAACACAACGTCGATACACGATGTCGTCCACCCGACAGCAGCGTTCTCTCAGACCCCTTATCCAGTAGCCCCTCCTTCTCCCCTCTTCTATTCTTCTACTATCTCTTCTTCTTCCACCCCTGACGATCCTAGCGGCTGCAGTCCGGATGATGATCCATGGTCGGGATCATCGCAACTAAACCCCAAAAACCGCATCGATAGCCTCGACCCCCCGACGAACCCCTTGTGGCGGATAGACGGGTGCACCGGGTTGGGCACTCAGTATTACGCGCTGCCCCTGTTTCTGGGGGACGTCCCGCCGCTGCGCTTCGACGTGTTCATCCCCGAGGAGGCCGGTCAGGGCCACCCGGTCCTGCGTCGACTGCTCGATCTGGACGCCGCCTTCCACACGAAGGACCCTACCCGCGTCCGGCGGCTGGGCGTTGCCAACCATATCCTCCGCACCCTCCAGACGTGGACGACCTCGAGGGGCGGCAGGGAGGTGGTGGCGGAGATGTACAAGACGCTGCCGTTCGGGTCGAGGATCATCTTTGAAGATCTGGATGTAGACGTCAACAAGATCACGATCACGATCGCGCCGACGTATTACGTCGAGAAGCAGATGCTCAGCCTCGCGAGGCTCGATGCGGCCCTGGGGATTGCAAGGGGGGAGATGCCCGAGACGATTGACATTGGGCGGTTGCGTCACGTCCAGCAGCTGCACGATTCTGTCTGCGTGGTTCGCATGGACGGTGGGGGGGGAGGAGGGGGGGATGGTGAAGGGGGAGGAGGCGGGGTTGGTGGTGAAGGTGTCTGGATATTGAAGGCGCTCACGAGCGGCACGAAATATCTCTACTCCGAACTACGCACCCTCCTCAACCTCCCACCACACCCCCACGTCATCCGGCGACCAGAGTACCTGGTCACGAAGTACTGTCGGTTCGGCGGCAAGACGGCGGTCGTTGGGTTTTTGCTCCCGTACCACCGGCAGGGCAGCCTGCGGGATCACCTTGCGTTCCTGCGGATGCACGACAACCTCCCGATGGAGCTGAGATTAAAGTGGGCTACGCAGCTGACGTCGGCCGTCCGTCACATCAGGTCCGAAGCCGCGGTGTTTTACCCCGATCTCCGGTTAGACAACGTCGTCCTCAGCAAAGAGGGGGACATCGTGATGGTGGACTTTGAGCAGAGGGGCGTGTGGTGCGAGTTCGCTGCGCCCGAGGTCAACTCTCTCGAGTATGTACGCATACTCGCGTCGTCGTCCTTGCGAGGGGAGGGGGGTTACGATGATGATGATGATGATGCTGAGGGTAGTGAGGTTGGGGTTGTGGGTGATGGTGATGGTGACATGGGGGATAACAGCAGCAGCACGATGGCGGGGACTATACCGCGGGAGGTACGAGACAGGTACGCACAGATGCTGGAGAAACAGCTGCCGGGATGGGAGGCATTGCAGGCTAGGGAGGATTACCAGACCCGGGAGGAGCTGGGCGTCGGGTACGAGAGCTACAACGTCCCCTGGGAAGCATTAGACGCAAGGGAGCAGGAGGCTGCCGAGGTGTACATGCTGGGGAGGGTGCTGTGGTGCATCTTTGAGGGGCAGAGCGCGCCGCAAAAGGCTGCGGTCTGGCAGAGCTACAAGTACGAGCCGGACATCGAGTTTCCGCAGTTCAAAGACACGCCGGCGGAAATCAGGGGGTTGATTGAGGACTGCACACGGGGGAGGAGGGAGGTGTTGTCTAGATTGGTGACCCGGAGGGGAAGCAAGTTGGTCTTGAGGAGGGATGTGACAAGAGGCGGAGAGGAAGTTAGAAGGGCAGCTAAAGAGTGGTGGACAAAGGAGGTGCAGGCCGCTGAGGAGTTCCTCAAGATGAGAGACGAGATGAAGGCAAAAGGGGAGTGGACGGGGAATTACTACGGCAGGCCAAGCCTGAAAGAGGTTGTGGATGCGCTTGATGCCTTCAAGGCTAGCATCGCTACATAAAAACACTGGTGTGGCGGGGGGAGGACAGTAGGAGCATATGGGGGTATATGGGTATTTACGTGTGTAATGGGTAGGTAATTTGTCAAAAAAAAAAAAAAAGCTTGGAATTATTTAAAACTACAAATAACTACAAATAATAAAAAGAACGAGGTGCTATTCGTGGGTTTTACATTTTACATCTTCAATAATGACATGACTGACGATCCATCCGAGCTCGAATGTGGCAAATTAAATTGCGTAGCACTACTTACGGAGTAATGGTAGAGATTCATGAACTCCTTCTTGACGATAAACTACGCAATGCAACCCAGGCAACGGCAGAGTCAGTGATGCCTGGTGGACAGAGTGAGTAGGGCTAACTAACTAGTAGGTTGTAATTGGGTTGTGGATTGAGAATTTGTGCTTTGACTTGACTGAAGGTGTATGTCATATGTCTGGCCAGAGAAAATGGGAACCTGGTCAATATTATAAAGTTTTGTGCGGTAGGTAATAGTAGTCGTTCCTTCCTTGCTCTATGCACCACACAACATGGGATGTTACAGTAGAAATATACCTACTTCCTTCCTACGTGTTTACATGATGTCACACACTGCCACACTCTGGACTATTGATGGTTTCCGTATCTTTTCTTCACAGTGCAAGAAAGGGGAGCTATGCACCCAAAACGCGTTACCTTAATGCACCGTATATACCCCTAATTGATGCTGGTGAACGTTGTGGTTTCGAGTGGAGATTTATGCTCATTGCTTTACTGTCTGATCAGAGGCAGAGAAGAAGTCTTTGCCGTGGCCGTCTTGGGAGAAAATCACCACGATGATGTCTGTCCCGCGAGTTTTGAGATGTAAGATCGAAAGTTCACGATATTGGGACTTGAAGCCTACTCTATGGCCGGCTGTTTTGCCTTGTTGTTCTTCCACTGCTATGAACCTTGTACATCCATAATATTTGCAATCTACACCATGCAATTACCCAAGAGGCGCCCCTACATGCTTCCTATATACTAACATCTGCAATCAACCCCCATCAAGCATCTTCAAGAGAAACAAGATACGGCCAGAGTATATTCCATTCTGTAAAATTTAGTAACGACCCAGCCAGCCGAGCAAGACACTCCATCACCCAACGATGCGCCTGCAGCAAGGATGTGGACATTTTTTCGCATGGCCAGCGACAACCGACTCCCTAAGCCGTCATAAATGAAGGCCAAGGAAAGAGAACCTCCATTTCACTCCTCGGCTCTGGGAAGCAAAGACCGCTCGCCCAACCCTTGATGATGAGCCTGGGGGTTCTTTGTGTTATGTCCGCGCATTGGACGACGAGTGAGACGTGTCTCGTAAGGTCTCCAGTGACAGCATCCTCCTCTTTCTCCGCCGTGAAGAAGTACATCGAGCTTCTGTCCCTGGGACAATCTTCAGAAAGTATGAAAATGGCTTCATACGGACTATGGTTCGTCCCGGTCTGTGGATCAACAGGACAAGCCAGCAATAGAGGCTCTTCCCACTGGATCGCTTCGATGAGCTCTTCTGCTCTCAGATCTTGGTAGAACCTCCGACGATTTTGAGAGCCCCATGAGTCCAAATAGGTCTGGATTCTGCAGGCTAGAGTGTGGTAAGCGGCCTCAAAGTATGCACCCTCTTGTAAATCCATCGCAAGGTTCTCGAGAGTTTGTCTGTATGCTTGAGTGCGACCAGAGCGAGAGGACGGCGGCCAATCGTCCGAGACAGACTCTGCATATATGGGTTGCGGTGCCGGCTTCCATAGATGACCGGTAGCTTTCATTCCCTGCAGGGTCAGTTCCACGCGGGGGAATCTGCAGCTCTTGATGAATGTCAGCTCCTGCTCGTCAGGCGGGCGGAAGTTGTCGAAGGATTGCTTCTTTAGAAACTTGAACACGTTATCGGAGAGAGCGCCATGTATTTGCTCGCCTCCATTGTCATTTTTGATGATCTCCCCATTAAGGAGGTACAAGGCGAGCATAGAAAGGCTCAGGCTCCGACCAGTGGTCCTTAGACTCTCCGTATCAAGACGGGTCTGGTATCCACAGCAGTTTGCCGCGATAGCAAGGCGATCCGACTCCTTGGCGATGCCGCGACTGCCAATGTCGTCAAATATCGTCGGGGACATGGAACGCGAAATCCCCAGTCCAAGAGGGCCAGGCTCAGCTAGCAGAACCTTGTACTTCCCCGATACCTTGATGATGCGCTTACAGACCTCGTTCTCGCCAAACCGGTTCTGATAAGCCAGACAGAAGCGAGTCGTTTCATGCCTGAAGTCGGCGGAGTTGAGGCACAGCTCCCCTGGTAGGCTTCCGAGCTTAAGGTCGAGCTTGTGCTGTTCGAGCGATGGATTGTGATGGATCAGAATAGCCATCTTGATCGAAGCTTTGTAATCCTCTTGGAAAGTCCAGGCCCGATTCCACCAAGGATCCGAGGTGATCAAGCTTAATAGGTTGAGTATGGCGTCTGCATTTAACCCGTCACCCTGCAGCTGAAATCTGAAGCCTTGAGAATCATCTCCGTCTTTGACAAAGCCACCGGTACACAGCGCTTTTAGAAGCGTGAGCCGTTCTTGTGTGTCGAGACGTGCCGATAGCAGTGCGACAGGGTGCTTGCTTCGGCTGTATACCAGGTCCATAGACTGAATTGCCTTCTCCTGAGCATCGGAGTTCTCCTGATCAATGCACTCCTGATCGATCCAAATGTTGGGGCACTTGACGTGAGCCGACCAAGCCAGCACACGTCGAAGCACCGCATCGCGAACTTTGCTCACGACGGGACTACCACCCTGTCGGGATTCAACCAAGTACCCGCCAACCGAGTGGTCTTCGTCCTCAGGACGAGTCCACGTCCATGAGACGGCGACATAGTTGACCTGTCCATTGGGTATATCAACGACCTTTCGTTTCAGCAACGGCTCGTTGCCACGGTGTATCGCGCCAGCTTCTGTTCGCAATCGTCTCGGTGGTGGAGCCCCAGAGCCGACCTCCTCAGCGAGTGATAAGCATTCGAGAGACCTGAGCTGGAGCTCAACTGGTCTCGGCCTCTTGTATTTGACAATGTCGAGCAGGGCTGATGCAATTGGAACCTTACAGGCGGCCCGAATCTCGGCCAGAGATTTTGACGTGTCCACCACGACATCCATTCAAGCGACTTGAAGTGAAGACTGGCAAAATCACAATAAAACAACAAATACTGAACGTGAATGACAAAATTTGCTTCTCTTCTGCTATATATGGAAACCACGAAGGAGTTACCGCAACAAAGACGACGTCATCCTTTGCCAAAACAGCAATATCGCAGTCGTTCTTGCCATTTCTGCTCTGGCAGACGGCATATTTGGCCTGAGGCAGGACAAACGACCCAATTGGGCAGCCACCGATGTCAGTTTGTCTCGGATGCCGATTTCTTGGCTTTCGATTTGCGAGCGATCTTTGCTTTTTCCTTTTGTCCTTCTCTCGTCATGGACGTTTACGAATCGTCAACAAAACATGGTCGTCAAGGTCAGAAAGGGAAACACAAGTGCGATTCGGTGCTCGACGGGGCTATTTTGCCGCACACCTATTCGTCTGCACCAGTTCGAAACGCGCTATGAAGGTGGAAATGACTCCGGCAGGTGTCTAGCGTTTCCAGCCACTTGGGCACGACAGTCTCGCGCAGTGGAGTCGCTCGATCTCACGCGGTTCCTCCACACGATGGTCGCACACACACACGACTGTGGGCACACAGTAATCGGACCGGCCAGGGGCCTCTTCTTGGGAGCCCTGTCCTGTCTCTGGATTGCTCATTCAGGTTATTTTCGAGTAAGTAACACTCGGCCTTGACTAAGTGGCGCTTCGGTGTTCACAATGTTCGTTTCAAGGATGCACAGAAGCTTCTTGTCCTTCTGTTGCGGAACGTGGGGAGCACGTTGTCTCGGGCCACCAGTCAGTCTCCGGCTGGCTCTATCACCAAGCCCAGTAGAACGCTGACAGAATGTCATTCGCCGATTAGGATCAAGATGGTAGATGGGCTCCACCGGACCAAGCGGGTCGTAACTATCAGATACGGGTCCCTCAACGCTAGTTCTTACACGCCGTGCACGCTTTTGCTGCACTCCTGGAAACTGCAGATGGACTCCGCTCGATTGCATCTTCTGGGTACCGACCAAGAGCTTCCGATTTGGCCGTGGGCTGAACCTGCCTCGCCTTTTAGTGTTCACGCCGTAATATCGACGACTGCCGGCCTCTGCAGGAGACACTGAGTGCATTCTTCTGGTTCATGTCAGCATGTGGCCTGAGGCTTTACCGACCAATTCTCCGTCCATACTGCATCTTTGCTTGCGCCACGACGTTGCACACGATACCAAAGCCATTTCGCTCTCTCGTCAAAGCGTTATGCGTATCATCACTGCGAACGACCAAGCCCGGTTCTGGCTTGCATCTCAGCAGATGATCATGACTTTAGCCGCATTGAGCTTTGATGTTTGGTGATTCCGGGCAATGGTATGGACAGGCCGATCTGCTGAACCAACTCCGAGCCTCCAAAGCGGTCAAGTGGCTGCCACGCTGTGGCGCTGGGCCCTCGGATGCCCCATCCGACACACTGACGAGGGAGCATGTCGTTTCTCCCCACCAACGCTGCAACCTCGACCTCGTCAGGCTGCTGTTGTTGAAAGCACAACGCTACGTTGTGTTACAACCGACGCTTTCTTCCAACATGGAAGCCGGGGCGCGGAGAGCGGACATTTCTTCTATCGTTTCAGATCTAGACGAAACCGTCTTGGGTCGGTTTATTGAAGACATCAGGTCCGAAACTTGTGGGCAGACAAGAGCGTCAGAGACTGGAGTACAGAGAATGGAGAACACAACTGAAACTTCCCAGAATTCAGGAATCTATCAGCGTCGCCCGGTAAGTCTTTACCGAGATCGCCTCACTCGTTACTCAATGCAAGACGGTTAGGAACCATAACTTTTAAATCATGGAGCTGCCCAAGTCGTCCATCTCGCGAGAGCTCGTATCAATCTACCAGATGTTACCAACTTCAAACTCTCATAGCCTTGCAAGGCTTCAAGTCTGTGCTTTTCACTCATTCGAATCCCGGAGAATATATGTTTCTTTATGAGGCGCAATTGCTGGGGGACTGTTACCTCGAGATTCCGTTCCTTGCATCTCGTTCTCCGAAGAACCTGCCCTTTTCTGTCTAGAACAACCAGTGATGGTGATACCGCCTCCCTGGTTCTACAGTCTATAGTCCCTGACTGTCGAACTCTGGAAATCCGTCTGCTTCTGGCAGGGGCGTGTGATGAAGATTTCTTGGGACAGACGCGGATGAGGACCCGTCTGTCGTCGTCTCACCCGTGCAGAGTCCCCCCCTTAGGCCTCAGGGAGTCCCTTGGCAAACTTGACCCTTGTCTCGGGGCTCTAGCCGAAAGCCGTTAGTGAGGTATCGTCCGGCCTGTGCGCTAATTGACTCTCTGGGACCCCGGACGTGTCGCGTCGGTCAACACCTTCTTTTTTCCCCCCCTTGCGGGATGACGAAGGCAACCAGGGGGGAAAAATCTAAGCCATCTCGACGATGAGTGATGATCTTCTCCTGTTCTTTGCAAAGCCCCGCAGAGTTTCGGTGTACATATCGATAACAACGGGCGAAGAAAAAAAGAAGCCACGAATTGCGCAATTGCCGAGAGTTTCGCAGCCTCCAAGCTTTTTTTTTTTTTGTTTCTGGAGTGGATACGATCTGATCAAGATTCTTCTCTCAGCAGCGGGGATTCTCTCTTTTTCTCTTGTTTTCATGCACCCACCACGTGCTTTGTGTTTTGTTATTCTAGAAAAAGTTAGCGGAACTGATCTCTAGTTAGATTGTGGAGAGGAATACTATCAGAAACCTCCACACTTTGTCGTCGACGCCGTTTCGTGAACCGTCTTTTTTTGCTGCTAACGTTGTGTATGTAGCCTCCTCTCCATCCACCTCTTGACGGGTCCGCCGCCATACGTAGTCTACAATCTTAGAGTTTTAACGGAAGTTTTAAAGTCAATAGTTCCGCAGTCCGTCACAAACGTTAATTTAGAATATACTACAGATGAACATCCACCGCTCTAAAATAGCAAAGCGATCATTACAAATTGATGACTTTTGATGAGTCTACAATCGGAGTTTTAAGGTTTAGATTCAGGGGTAGTTACAGACATGACGACATAATCTAACCGCCTACCCGCGCTTGATACTGACACTGGCAGGCCTGCGAGAGGTCCGTCACTGTTTACTTGTCACGCGGGTAACATTTGAGATATCCTTTCTTTTTTATTTTAGTTTTTCACGGGAAGCACTGCAAAATGTTCTTCCTTTTTGCCTGCCCGGTGCGCAACAGAAGAAGACAGAGAAGGAAACAAAATCTTCAGGCGTCTTGTCCGGGCTGCCTGTCTGTGTGTGAGATGCAGGGCAAGGCAAGGCAAGGCAAGGCACACAACTGCACTGCAACCCTCTTTTTTTTTAAAAAATATTTTATTACTTCTTCTTACAGTTGCAGTGCAAGGTGGTATTATCTAATCTATGTCGCCCTCAGACTCTTGCCTTGTTCCCAGACTGAAGCTCTCAGACTTCTCAATTAAGCCCTGATCGACAAACTGTCTGTTGGAAGTATTGGATGCAACGTTGATGTTTCACCGAATTATTTTTTTCTTTCTTTTTCTTACAGGGAAAGGATATGCTTGATTTCTTCTCACATGTAGAGAGGGTGGGTTTTGATCTCGATCAGCGCGGGACAAGAAGAGACGGACGAGACCTGAGAGCGCAGCAAGCAATTCCCTCAGTTGGAAGTGTTGGGGAGGTTGGGCTGATTTGTGAAAGAAGAAAGGGGATGATGCTTGTCTGTCCTCGTATGTATGTCGATGCAGACAACAAGAAAGTTGAAGCAGAATTGGGGGGGGGGGGGGAAAAGAGGGGAACTATGTAAAAAAGAAACGCGTGGAGCCATTTTGCATTTTCTACAAGAAATTGAAACGCGTGGCTAGCTGGCCCCCCTATGTACGTACATACATACATACATACGTACATACACGAACGTTGCAAAAACCACGCAAGCAGACACACAAGCAATCGCGCGACAGCCTCCCGTTTTGCTCGGCAAGGACACACACACCGTGGAGACGGTTCCTTTTAGCCTTTTTCGTCATCCCTATTCGTGTACGTAAGTACGGTATGTATAATTAATGCACCGCTTTTATAGTACCATGGGAAGGGATATATACAGAACGGTAAGACGGTAGGACGGTACGGTAAAGAGTAAAAATAAACCCGTTGCTCCTTACAATGCCCTATTATGCATGCATTCCCGAAGGGTAAGAATGTGGTAGGGGGAGGGTAGAGATAGATATTGGGACGAGGTACGACTGCTGCCGTTACCTTACACTTGCAGCACTGCCTGTGGTATAATATGCAAGGTTCCTACTTTCTTCCCGTTCAGTTCCATTGCGGGCTTCTGGAAGCACTCTTCTGACGGCAACTGATAACGGGGATCATACGTAGCCCTTTTCCTGAAAGAAAGCCGTATCGAACAAATGCGATCCACAAGCGGGGCGGGGACAACTGATAACGTTAACGGGACAGCTAATTAATACATACGTAGGTAATTATTCATGTGGTGTAATTAAGTGCTCGGTGAATTTGGGGGGGGTTGACTTTCACCGCACAACCTGTAGTACTGTGCACACGACCGAGAATCATTAATTCGCGAACCTATCGGAGCAGAATCTCGATTACGCTTCAGGAGGCTGACTTGTAAGACGGGAGGTGAGAAGGTTAAGGTGTGTCGCACGGCACCCAGTCACCCCGCCATTCACCGAAGATGTCTCTCCTACGCCACACCCAAGTAACCAACCGGGACTTCGTGTCTACCAACAACCCACCGATAATTGATGACTGCCGTGCCTCGATGTTGGGTTTTGGTTTGATCTGATGTGTGTTGTGCATGAATGCACCGCCTCTCTTTTGCGTTACGTTGCGTCTTCTGCGTCATTCTTCTGTCTGTTCCTTCGGTCGGTTTTTTTGGTGGTATTTTGTGACTGTTCTGTTTGAGTTGCCCCGCCTTACCTTAGGCCTTACCTTAGGGTGGGTGTTAGTGAGTTTCATGTTCATACCTCCCCTTTTGGGAAGGCTCCCTTTCGTGCGGTCACCTTATGCACAATAGCATCGAGATATCATGAACTGACGGTGGTTTCATCGCCCACAAGGAAGTTACAGTTCCCGGTGTTGTCTCTCGGGCCGTTTACCGACAACTCTCTGTTTGCGTGACATGCCTGCCCTCTCTTGACATGAACGACGTCTGTGGCCACAATAAGCTCTCACATGCTATATCCACCCTGCGTAATATTGAATGACGAAACGTGGCGCACTCAGATCTGGAAACATCACTGCGGCAACGGATAAGGGAGTTCTGGGAGTCCCAGGTTTGTTATCAAGTGATTGGAACTCTCTTAGGCCCTGTCTTGGATATCACACAAGATCACATTAGGAAGGAGGGGAACATGACGATGCAGGATACAGAATGGTGGTCCAAGATGGGGTGCAAAGATCTACAGGTCGCTCCGTCACGGACCGATTAGTCAATAATAATCACTGAACTGAGAGAAGCCATGTGAAACGCCTCAGGTCCATCAGAAGTACTGCCGGAGGTGTGAGAGGTGTTAAATGCGCCTCTGAGAAACAAGAAGTAAGCAGGTTGATGAGCAAGTTGATGCGGTCATGAGGCACGCTCGAGGCACGCACCGAGCCAACCGCACAGCGATGACAGATCACAAACACAAAAAGGGAACAAGACAAAAGGTGATGTATGGCGGATTGCATCATATGTTGGTGCCGGTTTCGACACGAATTGCTCGATGCAGAGCACAGTCTCTGATATCTGACTGGTGGCTACGGTTGCCGGCAAGAACTGTCGCAGATGTGGGCGTAGAAACTGATGGGTCTCAGCAGCTGCTGGGCGTCACGCTGTGTGATAGAGGCTGACAGATGGCGGGCCTATGAAAACTGCCGATACCATAACCTGTGTGCCTCACGATGCCGTTTGTCGTCGGCTTCACATGAACAGACCTGCAGCCCGTTTGTGAAGCCCTTCCCCGGACCCCGCAAACCCAACACCGCGGCCTCGTGAGATTGGCACTAAGACATACAGAAGAAGGATGCCGAGGATGAGGTTAGATTGTGAACGATGATCTTTAGCTTAACGCGGGGTATCGTTCTGTCGCTCACTTAACCCCGCAAAATCCATCTGTCAACCGAGTTGACATGTGCTTACCGACACAGTTAGGAAGGCAAGGGAACTAAAATAGTGAAGTTACTGTAGAGATGGAGGGTGAAATGTCTTAGAACTTGCATAAGGTGGTTGACATCATCTTCGGAGTATCGCATTGAAGGAGGTGCGGAACACCTCAGCCTTTCTGGTCAAGAGGGTGTGTATTGCGACCACTTACGCCAATGGGCGGTTGCGGATTTTGAGAGGTAGTGGGAGCTGCCTGCCCTGACCAAATTGATGGCCTGAAAATGGCCTGAATGGGTGTGAAGATCCAATGCTACCAGAGCGTTCCATTCTGGACCCCCAACCCCGGCCGAAGAGTATCATGCGACTGATGCAGATCAACGGACGAGCCAGAGAGCTGGTCAGACCAGAACCAAGAATCCAAGAACTGCAACCCTCAGATTGTGGTAGCTGAAAACTTTCCTACCGACTCGTAAAATCGTCCAGTGTCTAATCAGCAGCAGCCGTCATGCCGCGCCCTCGTGATCTATGTGTAACCAGTTTTCAGCGGCCAGCTCCAGCTTTTTCCGTGTTGGGGGCGAAGTCCTTAATCGACATCTTCTATCAAACCCGCAAGCGAATTTGCCAATCGGAACCTCCAAAAGACTGTGGGTGTGAATGGAGAGCAACGGCCTCCAGGCCAGTCAAAGTGCCGAACTGGCGTCCTGCATCGTGAGAGGCTTAGCAATGCGCCGGGAGAGCACGCTGCACAGTGTGTGGTTGGACAATGACATTCTCTGTTCTCGTCTGCTCGGGAAATTTACGTGCAGGACCACTGGGCGACTCATTTCGCATTTTGCAGCCGTGTGCCAGTTTACCGGGTGGAGGACTCTGAAGGTCCCAAGCGCACTCCGTGTATGGGGAAGCGTTCCTGACAGAGGATTCCCGTCATTTGGATGCCGCTTTCATTTGAACTCTGCATACCGCATAGTGACAGAAATATCTCGACAGCCCTACCATTGGAGGCTCGAGGTGCATCGAACGGGTGGTTAATCACACAGTCGCATATGGAAATTACAGCGTCGTTCAGTGCATCGCAGCTGGCTTGGCAGTCAACGAATTCTCTTGAGGGTCCGTTTGTCCCCACAACCGCGAGATGCTGCGTGAATGCAAAAAGGTAACGGAACCTCAGACATGCTCAGCAGCTCAGAAGCTAACGTTAGAGAGTCTGTGCAACTCCAGCCAACTTACCAGAGCGGGAAGGAGCCTTCAGCGGGAAGGAGTTCGCCATCATTTCGGTCGCTCTTGCCAAAACATGCAACACAGGACCCGAACACTATTTGAACCTGGACCGTGATCTGAAAAAAATAACCTGATGTGGCTTCAGCCCCGCGCTCAAATTTGAAGCTAGGAATATTTACCTTGCTTCTTTTCAACTCCATGTCCGTTGCAGGGACATGGATCGGTGATTAATTGCTTTTTGCTATCGCTGCTCCATGGTCGTCTATCTGATCAGAAGATGATGGACGGGGCGTCGACGCCTATCTTTTCAGTTTCTGTACGACACGCACTGGACAAAGAGCAATTACGACATGCGATTTCCATGGGCCCTCCATGCTGCCAACTGTCGGCTGGCTGCTTTTCAGCCCTAGCCAGACACAATGCTTTGTCCTCGACCGCAGCCACGCTGACAAGAAGCACGCTAGAAGGCTTCTGCGGCGCAAAGATCCAGCAGCTTCCCACTCGGGATGAGCGATGAGCCGGCCTCCCAACTGCCACCGCCGCCGACCACTTTTTGGGACCTTCGATGACCTCCGTTGACGCGCAGCCAGCCTTACACACGAAGTGCCGCCCGACTATACGAGCTCGGAGCAGCCCGTCAAGGTCAGGCCAGACCTCAGGCGCTCGTATCTCACATGATTCACAATGTGCTGTACAAACTGTCAACGGCAGCCTCGTAACTGTCAGTGGGGTGCCGTGACCGGCCTCTACCGTTGTCAACGTTGCGAAGCAGAATGGAGACAATAGATTGCCGACGAATCTCCTTTTCTTCCTACCGTCTCGGGAAGCAACAAACTCGCTTCATGTATGCGGTAAGCATTCCTAGAGGACTGCTTACATCCCCGCATCCAATTCTTCTGCACATCATTTGGACTGTCAGAATCTAGAAGTGTGAGGAAGGGTTGCACCAGGTCTCTGATGGCCGACTAAGTGCCACATGGAGAGCCGAGTGTTCAGCAGCTCTTGTCGTCTCAGTGGTCGCACCAAACACTCGTGATCTGAGTCAAAATGCAGCCGCCCGCCGAGCACCGAGCGTTCGGGCAGCCTGAAGGTTTTCAGCCCCAAGCGACATCGATGCGCTATCTTGATTTAACCGTAATGGCTTCCGGTGTTGGTATGTACGCACATCGGTTGCTACCCGTCTGACAGGTCCGATTGGCGTTCCGTAGGAAAGAAAAGGGAGTTGTTGGTTATGGAGTTGTGTGGACAGAGATGTCTGATGTTGCGCTACCTCCGTTCGGTCTTGACGGACCAATTCAGCCAGACCCGCGTCTTCTTCATCCTGCATTCGAGGAGCGCCCGGCAAATTGATCTCATTGAGGCTTCAGTGGGCCTCGGTCTTCTCGGTGCGACTGCAGTCTGCATGACTGGACAGTGCGAAGCTGTGAAGGCGGCCCTTTTGGGCGACTGGGCCAGTCAGATACTGGATGCACCCCTGCTCCCTCGGACCAGCCAGGAAGCATGGGTGTGGCTTGGAGTGCAGGGAAGGGCCTCTCCCGCCCCGGTCTGTCCTTGCCCCCCTGCAAGCCCCTCCCCTCCACCAAGCGACCACCATCACCGTGACTGGGCCCCGGCATCCTGGTCTTCATCAGTGCAAAAAACTGGCCTCCCCAATTGAGCACCGGCGACGCCCTAGCTCCCTCCACCACCGCACCGCGCAGCGCACGGCAAAGCAGGCGCGTGCCTCCCACTGCGGAACGGATTCGATAGAGCAACGCCCTCCACAGGCACGCTCACTTCTTGGCACAAGATGGCCAGGCCACATGTGCCTGCTCACTGGCTTGTGCCAGGGGTGGAAGGCCCCATTCCCATGTTGCACTGGCAGAAACGGGGGCTTTTGTTCCCTGGCCTTGCTCATTGCCCGAGTGGTCGTGGTGTGTGCAACCCGTCAAGGGCCACACGCCCCAAAGAGCGACGGAGATCTCAGCCACCGATTGTACATATGTCCCACCCTCCTCTACCTCTCTCTTCCCATCAAGGGAGCTCTGTTCTGACCCTTCCTTGCGCCTCTTTCTCGTTACCTTCCTAGGTCCAGCGATGAGCTCCTCGAACCCTTTCCTTGTTTGAGATCAGCCTCGTCGCCTTATTTCACTGTATTTTGTACCCAGGCCATGTTGGTATTGCCATAGAATGGTCACTGCGGACGAGTAACTGCCTGTCGACACTGGTTTCGCAAGCGGTCGTTGCATGTAGCATCTAATCAACGCCCACGACGAGCACGAGTCTAATATCTTGAGTCGATGTATCAATAAGCTTCCTAAGCGCCCACGTCTACGTACCGTTGCGATTGAGCTGTGTGTTTGCCGACTCAACTGGTACTCTCTGGATATACGACGGTTACTTTGAATCGGCCGGTTTGTCTCACTACAAAGTATTATTCATTGGGCGCGAGCAATTCCGGTGCTGTTGTTAGGTTGTTGGTCTTAGGATATTGGCGCATACTCGGCATCGAGAAGGGTGGGATCTGCATTTCCGTGGGCGAACATCGAACCCATTCCGGGCGGTCGAAAAAGGGTTATCGAGATGGCGACAAACACAACAGCCAGGGGCGGGTGTCCCGCGCCCTTTTACCAGGACACCATGTTCACCAATGGAGGCTGTAGGTTATTGGCCATTCCCAATGCGTCTCGTGGCAGATGTGCTTACAATGGCTTCAGTCGTGGACGGAAGGTTGTGCCAGGCACTCAACGCAGACACCACATGTTGTCTTCCTTGTCCGATGACGGATTGGGCGTACCCTGACAGTTTCAACACCATGGGAATAGCAGCTGAATGGGTAGCCGTTGTGAGCTCGATCTGCTGCGTCTTTTTGCTCGCATCCTGGGCCTTCCTGCCCGTCGAGAAAACCCACCGGCACTACCTGAGTATCTGCCTTACCACAGCCGTCATGTTTCTGAATGTAGGCCCTCCCGCACCCTGTATAGCTAAAGGTGATAACAGCTCATGGCTAACTGCAAAATACAGCTTGGATTCGTCATTCCTCTCGCCGCGAAACCGGAGCAGTGCTACGACGAGATCACGCCCAATTCAATGCAGACGAGCTCCGTCTGTGCGGCATCAGGCGCAATGCTTATCCTTGGAGGCTGGGCAGGAGTGTTGTGGGTGTTTCTACGGTCCATGTCCCTCCACCTTCAGATCTGCTGGCAGGTTGTCGTGGGTCGCAACTTCATGTGGTTTTCGCAGGCCGTGGGCTGGGGCATCCCCCTCCTTGGCATTATCATCGCCCTCGTTTTCAGTGGCGTGTCATTCCGATTCGGGGCCACCTGCCACATCAACCACAAGAACAGTCTCGCGGACCTTTGGATTCCCTTGCTTGTCTTCGCCGGCATGACCATCATCATTCAGTTTGCGACCTTTGGATACTGCATCAAGGTCTATCTTCAGTCGCTCGCCGACAACAGCGCATCGACCGAGGGCTCCAACTTGCCTGCGTATACGAACAGCATCCGGACCATGACCCCAAAGCAGGCCTATCGACGAGTACGGCGTGTGATTCAGCTGCAATGGCGCGGCATTGCCATCGTTCTGATCATTATTACCGACGTTATTTTCTTCTCCGTCATCTTCGTCTTCCAGGACAACACGGTTCAAGCCATCAAGACCGATGGCAACATTGCCAGCGACTGGATTGCCTGTCTCGTTTTCCAAAGCGGCGGAGACAAGAACAAGTGCCTGGACCAAGCCCGTCCGCTGGTCGTCAACATGGCAACAGTGGGAGCTGTGCTGGTGCTTCTTGCGGTAATTCTTTTCTTGGGCTCATGAGATAAAACGGAGCAGAAAACTAATGACTTCTTAGATTAACGGCGTTTGGCTCCTCTTTTTGCTTGGCCGCTGGTCAATGGTGACTGGTTGGCGCGACATGATTATGACTGTTCCCAGCCGGAACAAGAGGGAGTTCGTCTCAGTCGATGCACGGCTGGACGATCTCAAAAAAGACACACGTTCGTACGAGATGCTATCCCGGGATTCCGGGATGAAAACCATGGACGATCAATCAGTAACACCCTCCGTAGTGACTCCCCTCTCGCCTACAGTTAAGTCATCCTTCAGAAGCCCGTCGGTGAACAGGGACTACTCGTTCCCCGCATCTCCGGCTTCTCCCACCAACCACGAATCTGGCCGCCGCACGCCTGATTACTTCGGGAATACGGCACGCTATCACGCGCCGGCGAGATCCTTCTCGAGCCCACGCCCGCCGCAGACGGTGACGTGGGATGCACGCGAAACATATGCGCGGTCGAAAGCAACGCCGCCTTATCCCGAAGAGGACGACACCGGCTACGTGAATCCCTTGGGCATGAACAGGATATGAAGGGACCAAGATTGTCGGATAGAGACAACAAAGACCCGGCCGAGAAGCGCAGCGTTATAACGGGACAGCTACTCCTGCCAGAATCCAACCACCGTCGATTTATACATTTCAGCTCAAAGATTTTACCTCATGCACCCGCGTGCTGCCAGTCTTCTTCACTTTATGGCCGTATTGGCCTTCGGGCTACATGTTCATCTACATGTGACCACCTGATATCAGACCCAAACACTGGGCTTCTGTCATGAGCAGGCTCCAGTATAGGCCGCTCAATCATTCCCTTATTTTCAAAAACACGAGTCGGCTTTTTTGCGGGATTTAGGAAGGAATGTAAGGTTCAGCGCGGCGTCAAAAGGCATTTTCTTCAACTGTCTGTCTAAAGGGAATGGCAATGGCGTAGATATGGCTTTCGGCTGTCTTCAGGCCCTGTCACCAATGAAAACGGAAACGAGGGATGATATCTCTGGCTTGGCTGTCAAGGCCGGTCGAATAGCACTCGAGGAACGGGTCTAAGAAGGACGGAGGGAACGAGAGAGAATATGGAAGGAAAGGCAGCCGAACTGCTTCTTCCGATGTTTGACTAATTCAAAGAAAGAGCTGGTTCGATCCGGGATGTGCGGACGAGAAAGAAAGCACGCAATACCTCCTTCGCAGAAGCTGATGAGCAAACATTTGCCATCATCTGGATGGTCAGCCGGGCAGCCGTCGCAGACGAACTGGAATCCGAGGCTGCCGGGTCATGGACGAGCGACGAGCGATGACAGAGGACGCTGATCGCTTCGGACCCCGGGCGGCAGCGGTTGGAGGAGGGGGAGCCCAAGAACCGGAAGATTCACTTACTTGAGTGCCCTGTGTATTTGCCATGTGTATCCAATGTCTAGAAAGGACGAGAAAAATTCACCTGTATATAATTATACCATGTTATTGATGCGGGATTTCCTGAGCAGTGAGTATGGCTGGCCACCCGACACCGTGAATGCGGTCACTGGCCGCCTATCGCTATATTCACCATGCCTTATTCCAGGTCATCACTACCGGGCCTGTGGGCCCTGTGGCCTGGCCCGCGCTGTAAACAAAGACGTGCAACCCCTCCAAGACCTGCACTTCCTCCTTCTTTCATCGCGACAATCACCACCAACCTATCGTCAATGCAAGCCATTCCTCGTACTTGTTTTTTCCCCGTATCAGTTATGGACTCTATTCCGAAACCACATGGTGGTGTTGGATTCGATGTCACCTGAAATGCATGACCACGCGCCAAGACCAATCCTCCCAACTGTCGTCACGGGAAACTGAGTTGCGGCTGCCCTGAGTGTTGACAGCCTGGCGCGTCCCGCACCGGCATTTCTAGGCGCAAGGTAGCCAGGCAGCACTGGAAACAGCCCAAAAATCAGGGCAGCAAAACCCAGGCACTCGGACCCCGCGCTTACTGGTCCAAGCTTCAGCCAGCCAAGCAAAGTGGGGCGGGAACCTTGAGAACCTGGAAACCTGAAAGCCCACCTCAGCTTCCACCTTCACCAACTCCAAAACATACAACAAACAACAATTCGTCACCCCGCCGCCTCGCCGCCCAACACATAGCCTTTCCTCCTCAACCCAACGGCATTTTCAATTCTACGTCTTGTTATTACTATATTATTTCTATATACGTAACTGGCATTGTCATGGACTGTTGACCTCAGTTCAGCTGGCTTGAATTGGATCATGGCGCTGAAGCCTTCCTCTTCTTCTTCTTCTTCTTCTGACAGCGCGCACTCCCAGCAACAGATATAGAGTGTCTGTTGTTAAACCGGCGCGTTATCACCTACGCAATCGGACTCGCGCTCAGATCCGAGCTCAGACGCGAACTCACTTTCGGACTCACTTTCGGACTCACTTTCGGACTCACTTTCGAACTCACTTCGAACTCACTTCGAACTCACTTCGAACTCACTTCGAACTCACTTCGAACTCACTTCGAACTCACTTCGAACTCACTTTTGGAACTCACATTTCGATCACTCATACAACAACGAGTTGCGATCGCTCAAGTGACTATTTATTACGACTACGCCGCTTCTCCTCCACCACCTCTCATCCCTCCCTCCTCAGCCAACAACAACACAACATACAGCAAGGGGCCGAATGTTCCTCATTATCATGATATCCTTCCTCCTCTTGTTGGGGTGGTGGCTCCACTACATGTGGAGGGCTGAAGCAGCGCTCAGCATACCCTGGGTGCCAGACCCAGAGTCTCGTCTTTTCTCACAACGAACTCTTCTCCCCCCGATACCAACCTCCTTCCTCGACAGTCCGGATGATCCCTACATACTACCACTACGTACCAAAGGTCGGGACATAGTCGACCAAGAGGGCAAGAGGTTTAAGCTGTCCAGCGTGAACTGGTACGGGGCGTCAGACGAGCTCTTCATACCTGGTGGTCTGGATGTTCAACATCGATCTGTCATTGCACAGACAATACGAAACTTGGGATTCAACAGTGTGAGGCTACCATATTCAGATGAGATGGTGATGGTTAATCCCCATATACTGCCGCATTTACTGACGGCCAATCCGGATCTCGTTGGGCTGAGGGCACTCGACATATTTGAAAAGGTGGTGGAAGCATTGACGGAGGCGGGGATAGCGGTGATAGTCAACAACCATATAACATCGGCACAGTGGTGCTGCGGTGCGGATCCATGCGACGCAGGGTGGGCTAACGACCATTTGCCTGCGGCGCTGTGTAGGGTACGGCAAAGCGAGGAGGAGTGGATACAACATTGGGAAGTTATCATGGAGAGACTGAAGGACAATGAGAGAGTGGTGGGGGTGGATTTGAGGAATGAAGTCAGGGGTGTGTGGGGGACGATGACTTGGGACAAATGGGCAACAGCAGCGGAGAAAGCAGGAAACAGATTGTTGAAGATAAACAAAGATTGGTTGGTGGTTGTTGGAGGGACGGAGAGTGGGAATGACCTTACGCAGGCGGGTAGGAGACCGGTGATGTTGGATGTGGATGACAGGGTGGTGTACAGTGCACATGTGTACTCGTGGAGTGGATGGGGGAGTTTGGAGGGGAGGTACTCAAAGAGGAGTTACCCGAGTTTTGTGAAGGCGATGAGACATAACTGGGCGTATCTGGTGGAAGGAGATATCGCGCCGGTGTGGATTGGGGAGTTTGGAGCGCCGGATCGGCCAGGACAGGGGGATGCGAATTACTGGGGGAATCTGATGAGATACCTCAAGAGTATTGATGCGGATTTTGGGTATTGGGCCATCAACCCAAGGAAACCGAAGAATAACGAGAGGGAGGGGTATTCCCTGGTGGAGGATGACTGGCTAACACCGGTGCTGGATTATCGGATGAAGGATATGACTGAGCTTATGAGGGCTTGATCTCCAAAGCAGATAAACGATGGTGGAGGGGAGGATATGAACTGACTGGACTTGAGGGATTGGCATGCAAGAGACGGCGTTTGCCGCGTAAGTGGGACAGATTAGATAATAATCTGATCAGGGGAATAGGATGCCATGGGAACAGTATGGGTAAGTGGGAAGTTGGGATGCTTTGGGTTGTTTGGAAGTATGTGTGAACTCAGATATCCCAAGGACGACAACGCGACCGTGGAGGGGAGGATATGGGTTTGATTTGAGGTATTGGCATGCAAGAGACGGCGTTTGCCGAGAAGTGGGAATCAGATATACATCTGGATGGGGAATATGATGCCATCGGAACCGTTGGATGGTTCGGGAAATACGACGCCGTGGAAACAGTTGGGGACTTGGAAAGGATATGAATCGGGCCTGAGGTACTGGCATGCAAGAGACGGCGTTTGCCGAGAAGTGGGACAGATCAGGTAATAATCTGATCGGGGGAAATTGATGCCATCGGAACGTTGGATGGTTCGGGAATTGGGATATGCTCTGGGGCCGTTTGGAAGTATGTCGCAAATCCGTCAGATATCGAGTTCGGCAAGTCGCAAATCCTTGGGATATCTGAGTTCGGTAATGTATGTTGAGTCTGCTTTGGAGTTCAGGTAAGATGTGCTTGGTCAGATACCTTCATCTGTAGTCTGCATTGTGTGTTTCCTTAGATCTTTAGATATGCTGTTCATCTAGATACCAGCTGAATTGAGTGCATGTTTGCTTTCCACCGCTGAAACTATATCAAATCTAGTAACTCAATTCTCAGAAGTTATGTTTGTAAAAACAGCATTCATTTTATTTTTTGGAAATAACCGTATCCCTCTTCTTCTTAACGGACACTGCCGTTCGGGACCCTTGTCGGGTGGGTTTCTTTAACGGAAAGTGGGTGCCAGCGTGCACCTTGATGACACGGCAATCGGCAGCGGCCCGATCAATCGTTATCGATAAGCGGGATGCCGTCCATGCTGTCGGTTCTGGGCGCTACCAGTCGGCTGCTGCCCCTCACTAGCTAGAACACATGGAAGCGCAACACTCTCGTCATAAGGCAATCTGCCCACCGTTTAATCGATCATATAAACCTCTAATGACCCTGCTTTTTCTGCGCTCTAACAATCAAGCCACGTATATGTGAAGGCGAAATTATGTTTCGCAAACTCCGTACGAATACCGGTCTTCCTCTCGAGATAAGATATCATCGATGATGGAGTCGCCTCAGCTATCACAGCAACAGCCACAGCTGCCGTCATTGCTGCAGCAACAACCGCAGCGTGACTATGGCGAAATCTATGTCGGTCCGAAATGTTTCGTCCAGACGGCTGAGAACAGGGTGAGCCCACACACTTGGCGCTGTCTGTTGGGTTTGACTGACGTCGTTTGCCTCCGAATAGTTCGGCTCGCAGGCGGTAGAAAACATCAAGACATTTGTCTTCGAATCATACAGCGCGAACGGCATGGACTTTGTCAACGAAGACGACGACGAAGACGAAGACGATGTACTCTCGAACCCTCCAGGAATAGCGGAGGCTATGACAGACGAAGACTTCGACGACGAGTTTGTTAGTGGTGTGAATCCGGCATTCGCGTCCGAGTTTCCAGAGCTAGAAGAGGTCCAAAATCAGCAGAGTGATTTCGAGACAGCATTCTTCCAAAACCCTCCAAATCCTACGGGAAGCGGTGCGTCGTCTTCGGATCAGGGCAGCTTTCCGAAAGTCGCGAGGTTGCGATGCAACCTGACGGCCATCTCGCAGCGGTATAACCTCTACTTTGCGGCCTACCAAGACAAGATACACGTCTTCCAACCGAAGAAACCCCCGAATATCCTCCCTCCTCCGAGTCTGATCCTCCACCCGAAGAAGAGCAAGGCGGCCAAGCTGACCCCCGGGGCATTAAACAATCTGTTTGGGCATCAGATCAACCAGATGATGGTTGGAGACCTGGGGAACCTGGAGGTGGTGTACTTTGCGTTTGATGACGGCGATGTCAGTGCGTACTACACGCATGCCATTGCGCAGTGCATCCTCAGCAACGGCGAGCATCGCCATAGGCATAAGAGCGAAGCAGGCGGGGCGCCCCGGATGGAAGTACCTAAGCAGTTCTTCCATGAGAACGTGGGCACATCGGCCTGGGGTCTGGCGATTCACGCGCAAAGCAGGTTGCTGGCAGTCAGCTCAAATTATCGCGAGGTGACTGTCTTCGCGTTTTCTATGAACCAAGACAAGCGCCGCAAGAACCAGAAGAAACGGGGTGCGTCACAGGATTATGCGCCGCCGCAGTACGAAAACATGCTGGTGGATTATTCCCCGCGGGTCAGTTCGAGCCAGACAGCGCTGGAACTGGAGAAGCACTTCCAGTCAAGGACGAGAACGTGGAGGATTGTGCTGCCGCTCGGGCAGGAAGGACACAACATTCCCTCGATCGCCTTTGCCGATGACGAGAACGGTTACGCTGACAAGGTGGTCGCGGTGGATATACCTGGCAATATCTGGATTCTCGACATCTGGAAGATCGGCGCCTCGCCCATCGTGTATCCGCCCGGCCCGCGCATCATTGAAAACCGGCAGTCGGGATGGGGCGTGCTGGTGCTCGACGACAGCCACTTCAAGCCCACGAAATCGATACGCGAGTCGCTGGGCCTCCCGCGGAAAGAAATCCAGCCGTACGGAGGGGCTGGCGGCGCGTCCACCGACCCGGACATGTGGCTCGACACCACCTGCAGCCTCTACTACGTCAAAGATCTCGCTCCCAACCCAGAGTCTTACATACGGGCACGCCACGGCAACCAGTACCACAAACTCCACCAAGACCGGAGATACGGACCCCTGAGCGCGCCCGCCGTGGACTCGGATGACGAACAACCCTACGACGACACCGACTCGGACACGGCTGAGCAGCCGCGAAGTTCTGGCAAGGGTGGGGGTGCAGATGATGGAAATACTAAGAGAGACAACACGCAGACGAACGATTACAGATGGCACATGCTTAGGAAGCCTCTGGACAACCTGAAAGGGACCGCTATCGACGATTTGGATCAGGACGTTCATCTCAGCAGGACCATTGTGCCTAGCTTTGGCCAGACACATGTCTTGGATGGGACGGCTAGGCTGCTGCAGTTTGAAAAGCAGTCTTCCGAGCGGAGGTATCATACCAGGTCGATAGGCTTTAACAAGGTTGAGTTCCCGCGGCATGCGGCCAAGAACCTGTCGATACTGCGCACGACGCAGACGGATATCGAGCTGCAGAACTTTGGCCACAAGAGCGCCAACGTCGTCTGCAAGAGCGTGTTGGGGCATCACAATCATCATAGGCGGCGGGTCGAGCCGTATGACATGGCGAGGATCGTCTCGGAGCGCGTGAGCATGGTGCTGCACGTCCCGGAGCTGAACCTCGTGGTGGCGGGGTCGCTGACCGGGAGGGTGGCGCTCATCACGCTGACAAGGACCGCCAGACGTGTAGTAGACAGGCTGGCGCCGTTGAGGAGGGGGTTCAGGGTGGACGCGGTGCTACCGAGAAAGAATGAAGAGGACAGAAGGTTACGGCCATGGTGCGCGCTCCACGGCATAGCCATATCCCCGGTGCCGGATGAACATGTGGAAAACAGGCTGGAACTGAGGAGCAGGCATCCCAGGCAGTCGTTGAGTCCGAAGAGGTACAGGTTGATCCTGCATTACATGGACCATACGATCTTGATGTATGAGATTGCACGGCGGCCGGATGAGGAAGAGGACCTTATGATATTCTGATTCACTTTCTCTACTTTTTCAGTGCATTTTCGGGCATTTCCTATTCCCATTCCTTTTTTTTTTTTTTTTTTTTTTACCCGGTTTTGCTATGTCAAAGGAGCGGTGGCGATCGGGTAACACACGTATTGATATCATGGGATGGTGGGGCGCGAACTTAGGGGGGGCATGAGGGATGAGGACAGGACAGGCTGGGGAACAGGGAACTCTGAACAAGGGGATTATTTTGGAGTTGAGTTGGGCTGGATGTGTGTGTGTGTGTGTGTGTGTGATAAGGCCCGAGATTGCACATATTTTTTTTTTTTTATTTTTTTTTTTTTTTGCTTCGAATACCATGGTATATACCCCGACAGATAAATGGTCATACAGTTTTACGGAAGAGTGCATACATACATACAGATGTTGAAAAAAAGAAATTCAGGGCCCCCAGACAAACCAACCAATTGCCGGATCGACTCAAAAATAAGGTTAGGTTTGCATTGTACAAGGACTAGAACTTTACAACACATGCAGGATCGTTACCCGTGACGGGGTGGTGCTACTTACCAAAGTCATACAGCTAGCGCGGGTGGTGTCTGTACGAGTTATGTATGTACAGTTAACATTGCGCGGCCGTAGTTCCTGTAGCATATAGCATATAGACGGGAGATTTTGGTGTGGTAACGTAACTGTAACCGCCACCACCACCACCTTTTGCAAACCGTCGACGTGTTCCATGTTCATCTACATTACAGTATACCTACTGGAAGTTGTTAATTAGGGGTTGTATGTGAGTGTGCTGTAGCAGGGTCAACAGGGGGTGTGCAGTTGTGCGGTTACCTAAGTCTAGGAAGTGTTGTACTATTTTATCACACGACTCGAGAGAGAAAGAACAAACGCTTACACGGGGCGCGTGCACTTGTTAAAAAAGAAGAAAAAAGAGGTCGTGCTTGTACTGAATAATCAGAAATACCGAGTCCGTCCAGGGCGAACTGGTAGGATGCGAAGCGATGGAAGATGGAAGATGGATGGGCTTACTTACTATATAGTAGTGTTCTCCCAGTTCCCCCCTCAAACAACTTTTTAAGACTTGAATGGATCAACCAAGTCTGGCTGGATGGAACCCCCCCCCCGCCCCGCGGGGCGCGCACGCGCCTTAGCCTCCGTTTCGTTTTTTTGCTGGGGGGGGGGGGGGCTAAACGGTAGCTTAGCTTAGTTAACTAGCGGTAATGTTAATGTTAATGGGGGGGAAGCTTGTTTGGCAAATCAGCCTCAACCACTCTCTCTCTCTCTCACGTCACTCACCCATCCATCCATCCATCCACATCCATCACATCTCATCATCGCAACATATCCCGATCCATTTTTACGTTTCTTACCTTTTTTAATCCCCTTGGTTATTTTTTCACTCATCCCACACGGTATTAATTAGCTAAATTAGGGATTGAGCGGTGTGTGTGCCTAATAAATTGGAATCGAGGAAGATGCCGAGGCCATCGGGGTCCGGGTACCAGCCCGTCCACCAATATGAGCTCCCGGATCTCCCTGAAGAAAATGCCTCCTCCTCCTCCTCCTCCTCCATATTATCAGTCTCTGAAAAACCATTACCACCCCTCCCACTTCCTCCTCTCCCGCCCCTTCCCCAATCACCTTCACCTTCTTCTTCTTCTTCATCTCATGTTAGACGATGGCGGACCTTCATCGTCGCGTTTCTCACGTCGTTGCTGATCTTCTTCGGGTTGAGCCTGGCAACGGATGGGTCGTTACTTGGGACCTCGTGGGTGTCTAGGGCGGGTGGTGGTAGTAATAGTAAGGAGAAGGGGAAAGGGGGGGATGAGTGTCCGTGCAGACAGGACCCGAATACACCGCAGTATTTCCGGACGTCTCCGGAGTTGTGGGCCGGACCGACTGCTACCGCGGGCATGCAGCCGTTCCTGGCGCAGACGCGGGCGTTTAAGGCTGGGGGTGGGGCTGGTGGGCAGACGTATATTCCGAATGCGCCGCTTCAGACGGACGTACCGGTTGATGGAATCATTGGAGGGGGGGAGGATGATGATGATGAAGAAGAAGAGGGAGAGAGGAATATCTTCCATCACATGGGGTATCTCAGTCCGTACGTGGTCAGCCCTGGGTTTGGGGTGGGAGAGTGGCCGGTGCCGAAGGGGGGTGAGATTGTGCAGGTCCAGGTAAGCACCCAAGCAAACGTGGAAGGGGTGACCACCGCAAGGGTGCGCTGACTGACGACGGGGTATAGATGCTGTCAAGACATGGATCCCGCTATCCGACCACGGGATCCAACGTCAACGAGTTTGGCGATCGCATCGCTGCTGCTACCGAGCACCTCAAAGCCCGTGGTCAACTGTCGTTTCTGAACGAGTGGAAGTATCAGCTCGGCCACGAGATCCTCGTCCCCAAGGGCCGCCAGGAACTTTTCGATTCCGGCGTGTTGCATGCGTACATGTACGGGAATCTGTACAACCCCCACAGCAAGATCATCGTCCGCACGACCACGCAAGATCGGATGCTCAAGTCGGCGGAGAATTTCATGGCGGGGTTCTTCGGTCTCGAGTGGCCGCAGAACGCGACCGTCGAGGTGATAATCGAAGAGGCCGGGTTCAACAACTCCCTGGCTGGGTATCTCAACTGCCCGAATGCGTGGAGGGTGGGGACGGGTCAGGCGGCCGCGAGGATATGGATAAACAACTACCTCCAAAACGCCACCGCCAGACTATCGGCGCTGGTGGATGGCTACGACTGGACGATAGAGGATACATATGCCGCGCAGACCACGTGTCCGTACGAGACGGTAGCCTATGGGTATAGCAGGTTCTGTGACCTGTTTACGTGGGACGAGTGGGTGGGGTTTGGGTACAGCATTGACCTCGCGTTCTATGGGGATGATGGGTTTGGGTCACCTGCCGGCGTAAGTCCGTCCCTTTTACACCTCCTGGTAGTGACTGTTTATTTTTCTTGGTTTTGGGGGATGCTAATGTGTGTGTGTGCGTGTGTAGAGAGCGACGGGTATTGGCTACCAGCAGGAGGTGGTCGCCAGACTCAAAAACCACACGCTGGGATACAGTGGGAGCCAGATAAATGTCACGCTGGATAACAACACCGTCACGTTCCCATTGAACCAGTCGATTTACATGGACTTCTCACATGACAGCAATATCATCAGCATATTGACAGCGTTCGGACTCAAACAGTTTGGAGAGTTTTTAGATCCGTCAAGCTACGCGGGGAAACACAACTTTACCGTTTCGCACCTGACACCCTTTGGTGCGAGACTGGACATGGAGATTATCAAGACGCCGAAACCCCTGGCGGCTGACAGAAGCGGTTATCTGGAGGAGGGTGGGGAGACGAAATATGTCCACTTTGTACTCAACCAACGGACAATACCACTAGGGTGGAGCTTCCCAGAGTGCGATGCGAGCAGGGTGGACGGCTGGTGTGAATTGGGGAAATTCCTGGAGGTCCAGGACAAGATGCCGGCTGCCGCGCAGTATCAGAGGGCCTGCTTTGGGGATTACCCCGTCCAGCCGTATGGGTTTACTTCTGATGGGGCGCCTCCTTGATGCATAGACACTCGCAGGTAAGCAAGAGGGGGTTATGTGTTTGGTGCTGTGTTGGATATCTATCTTCTCAAATTTTTTATCTTTCTTGATTGTACATTGTAACTACATTGTCAATTTATTCTAGCCATGTAAGTAAATTGTGTTGAGAATTTATGGTGTCTATACGTCGGTCTGGTGGTCAAAGCAAGATAGAGGGGGCTCTTCGTCTTTGTGCCTTTTGCTTTTCATTGTTGTTTGTACTTGGTTTTGCTTGCCTTGACGTGATGTGACAGGATCGGCATATTGGTGAGTTGCCTGTTTGTGCAGGGGCGGAACGGCAGGATAGGAGCAACGGCGGACGGGATGTCAATATCAGTTCAGCGTGGTTGAGATGGTGCGGTCAAATCTCGGGGGACAACGTTATAGATGGTGGAACCAACAACCAAGGATGCACTGCTAAGATAGACTCGGAGATAGCAGCGTTCAGTGGGCGACACCTGGGGCATCTCAGGGGTTAGGTTCGGCTTGGTGGGCATCATGGTGTTGCCAGGAACTTCTCAAGACCACATTGTGTGCTTGAAGCTCCTAGCATCAATTCTGTCACAAACCTGTCATTGGGAGGGGAATATGCTCGGGTTGCACTGAGGGCATGGTATCCCAGATCTCAAACAAGCCCGAGAGTTGTCGTAGTCAAGATTTACTATGCAGACATATTTCGGCATGAAGTGACATGCAAAGGAGCCCGCGGAGTTCCCGCTGTAGCAAGCACATGCCTTGGCCGTGTTCCTTCTTCATAATACGATGCTCAAATACTGCACCCCCGTGTCCAGTGAGTGCTGCCCACAGGGCGGATGAAGAAACGCAGTGTAGAGAGTATTAGTGAAGACGCGGCAGAATTTCAGTGGCAGGTCATCACTGGTGGCTCCCATACATCTCAGTAGAAGCCAAGCTACCAGAGGTCGAGATTGATACCCGGCCAACAGCGGCAGATGCGTCGTCCGGTGTTCGTCGACGATGTGGTCAAGTTGCATGGCGTTGTCAGTTTCCCCCGCCACACACGCATTTCCCACGAATGTCGTTCCTGCAGAAGGTGAGATATCAAATCCTCCACTTTACCCCGATGATCAACGATGCCTAGCATTCGGTATTCGCGGCGTTCGATAGCAATTCGACGGAAGGTACGGTCGTTTCTTTGTAGGGGACTTCCTCGTAGCCTGGCCCTGCCCGCCCCGGGCAATCCCAACAACGTGGGCAAAGGTCGCAATCAAATGCTGGGCATCATCTGGGGCTTCGCCACTTGCGAATCCCTGATCTCAAAAAAGCCGTTCACGGAGAGATGGATATGGTCAGTTTATACATGCAACCCACTACTGGACTGTGGCTAGATACCAGACCCTCCAGCTGGAGTTTGTTCCTGGGCTCGGGAAGATCGTCAGACGATTGTGGAGCCGCCCGCTTCACCCCTGCCCGGCAGACCCGCAGCGGCTCCGATTTTATTCTGATCTGTGACAGTTTCCTTTGAACAATCAGACCCATTCCCATTGGCTCGAGATTCTTATCAGAAGCCTATCTCTTGGCGGACTTGGCATTCTTTTTTCAGCTGTTTTGGTCATGATTGCCCTTGCTAAGCTTCCGGAGCCAAGGCCCTAGGATCTTTAGTGAGCTTTCGCCGAAGAAAAATCTCTCAGCCCAATGCTTGCCCGTCGCCTGCTGCAATCTGGGGTGCATACAAAGGCACGCCACCAGTGGTCAAATGCGCGACGCCTCCGGCCGAAAAAAAAGGCTACCGGAAGGAACAAAAGGAGGGAAGGCTGATGCAAGTCGATGTTTGAGGTCCATGATCCATTTCGTGAGATTCAGATCGAAGTACTTGTCACAATTTCCAGGGTAGCGAGGTCGGTATCTTGAGTGGACTCGAAGGCGCGTGTGCGGACCTCGCTCGTGTGACGTCGTCGAGTCTCACTCGCTCACGATAGACAATCAGCCAGATCGCATGCCTTTCATATGATCACTGTGACGATCTATCGCTTGTGCCCAACTTTCTCCTCATTGCTCCTCTTTGCGGGTTGGCAGTGGCTAGCAACTGGATTCACTCATAGGGACTGCGAATGTATTGTGTACTCTGCCCTGCCGATAAACAGCGTCGTCTCGGCAGCCACCGCACCTCCGACTTCCTCGGTCCAAATGACAAGACAGCTTTATGAAATCCATCCCGCCTTACCAATGCGTAGCGAGTAAATCACCTTTGTCACATCTTGGAATGATCCCAGTCCAGTCCCATGCATTTGGTACCTTGGCTGCTAGCCACATTGCGTGCGCATGTTAGGTAACCAAGGTTATCCACGAGTGGCATGAGAAGTTGAAAACGCGTTGACGAATCCCGCTCTCGAGACATCATCCCATGGTGTACGAAAAAGATCCTCACACACAACCTCTTGACATTCAATGCATAGAACCCCTCTAGAAAGAAGCGGAGACAGGAACGACAAGAGATAAGCAAAATTAAGGCAAGCTGAGCTCTGATTCGCCTTTCTTCAGCCTCCAGCCGCTGATTTGGGCGTGACAAAGCGTCTGTTGCTAAGGCCCAAGACAAACGGTTTGGTAACAGTAACCCTTAGCCCCACGCTTACTGGGTCCCAGCTTTCGCTTGCTGAGGTTGTTTCCTCATCTGGAAATTTTGCGGCTCGCTCTTAACTGAGTAACACATGTAAAAGAGCTTCGTCAGAGATAGATCGTGTCTTCAAAAAAGAAATCTTCAACCGTCAACTGATGATAGCTTGGGGAGAGCGAGGCCAGGTTTTCCGGGGAAGAACAAAATTGGAAGCCTCAGGTGAACACTAAAAACCCAGCTGAACGCGTGAGGCGGGTGAAAAGCACGCGCTGCACACCTCACCTGCAGTCGGAAAAACTGCCCACCTTTCAATTCAGCCCTTGCAAGTTCAGGCACCCAAATCTTTCCGATCTGGCAGTGTCATTGGTTCACGTCCAGATTCTCATAAGCAGCGAAAATTTTCTGCTCCTCCATACGGCCGTGACCGGCAACCGAACAGTTAATTGCGTACTGTGCACTACCATGCTCGTAGGGTATCAATGAACCACAGACAAAAGCAAGCCTCCCGCTGCCTCAATTGCCTGCCCAGACCACTTCAAATGCCTTGTTCCGTTGCATTTTCGCATTTTCGCATTTTCGCCCGTCGACAAATGTCACTGCCCCACCATCGATCGGACTTAGAGCTACGAGCAGGCAGAGTAGCTTTGCACAAGATGAAGATGCACAAAACACAAACTTACTGCTGCTCTGTACAGCAGCGGACAACTCGCCGAAGAGGTAGAAAAGCAACGATTAGTTCTAATCTTCTTGGTGTTGAACGAGGCTGTTGCGCAGTGAATCACAGTCCCATGTGCGATGTTATCTCGGGCCAGGTCTGGCCGACCAGATCCAGGCTGAAGGACCCCTCCACATCAGATTCGCAGATTCGCAGATTCGCTACCCTGCAATTTGGGGTGCATCACATCACCACCCTCGCGACAGCAGGCGAGTGCGCAATTTTCTTGCCCTCGCCTCGCCTGTCTTGTGCCTATCAAAGATGCTGTGCATTGTTCTTGGTGAACCTAAGAGCATGTCGTCATTGAATGGACCCCGTCCTTATCAGTACAAAAACGCATGTACTCCATACCAAGCAAATTTCAAGACCCAATCAAGATGAGAAAGGAGAGACATCTAAGCTGCACTGGAAGTCGGTTTGAAACCCGAAAAAAGCCCACATTGGCTACCAAGACTTTCTTCAAGGTGAGCAGACACATGTCACTGGGTAAGAACAGACGTCCCGGAAGTACTGTGTGGTCCATGCAGAGTGGGAGGCAAGCCTTCTGCGGGGGTCCACCCGCACATGGTACGAAGGTACTTTAGTGCAAAGACAAGGTTGCCGCGGGCAGCTAAGCCTACATGCACGCATCTCATCCCGGTGCGCTATGCTCCTTGGAGGAGTCTGGATCACCCCGACGGTCTGGGATGCTCGTTGAGCGTAGGTTCGCCAGATGTCCATATTCCCGCGTCGAGCCCACTCAATTGAAACGATTTGATTTGGCCCGATGCTATCTTTGAAGTTGGGCTATGTTGGCGCTAGGTGAACATGCGGGTGTTCGAATTAATGAATGGAGATGTAGCGATGTACCTTGGTTGCCAAAGTTGCTAGTGCCCTCCTGCCGAACTGCGTCAGACTCGCTCCTCCCCACTCTGGTATCTATGGGTCACTTTCTGCACACAACTTTGAGTTCATATATGATGGTCGCCGTCCCACCCTCCGGTCGTGCCTTCTCTTTCGGCCCACCGACCCAGAGAGTTCTACTTCCTATCTACCGCCGCCAATTCTGACGCCAAGTAGACCTCTGACGGCCATCCTTCTTCCCTCGCGCCGCTTACTATTCTTTATGACTGGCAGCAGAATTTTGAGAATTGTTCCCTTCTTCTAGGCGCCCTCCTCTTTCTTCACTTCCTCCGCCGGTTCCTCCTTCTCCCTAGAACCCGCAAGAGGAACAGGCACACGAATTCGAGCGAACCATGTCGTACTCATGGATCGGGGCGCCGGCCGTGTTTAACGGGACGGACTCGGAGACGGGCGGTGATTCAGGTGAGTTCGGCTCGCTCAACGCGCCCTTCTCAACACCTCACTCCGTGATCGGCGGCGCGCAACAAAAGCCACAGAGAACAAATGGGAAACTGACATGGAATGATGGACAGCAACCGAGAACTTGAACCAATGGTACCAATCCGGTGACCAGGCCTTCATTATTGTGGCATCATGCATGGTCTTGATTATGGTTCCCGGTGTCGCCTTCCTCTACTCGGGTCTCGCTCGCAGAAAGTCAGCTCTGTCGCTTATTTGGGTGTGCATGATGTCCTTCAGCGTCATCGTTTTCCAGTGGTACTTCTGGGGTTACTCGCTCGCCTTCAGCAGCACGGCTACGAACGGCTTCATTGGCGACCTTCACCACTTTGGACTCAGGAACACGCTCGGCAAGCCATCACCAGGATCTCCGCTCATTCCGGAGCTTCTCTACTCGTTTTACCAGGTGGGCAACATTCAATGAGGGCCGATCTTCATCCAAAATGCTGACAAAGACAGATGCAATTCTGCGCCGTCACCGCAGCCCTTGTCGTCGGCGCCACGGCTGAGCGTGGTCGCGTCGTCCCCTCGATGGTGTTTGCGTTCTTCTGGGCAACCCTGGTCTACTGCCCGATCGCCTGCTGGGTCTGGAACATCAACGGCTGGGCGTTCAAGTACGGAGTCCTGGACTACGCCGGCGGTGGCCCTGTCGAGATTGGTTCGGGTATGTCGGCGCTGGCGTACTCGTGGGTGCTTGGCCGCCGTAACGAGAAGATGATGCTCAACTTCCGCCCTCACAACATCTCGCTCATTACTCTCGGAACTATTCTTCTGTGGTTCGGCTGGCTCGGATTCAACGGCGGCTCATCCTTCGGTGCTAACCTTCGCGCCACTATGGCGTGCTGGAACTCATGCCTGACGGCTATGTTCGCCGCCATGACCTGGTGTCTCCTCGATTACCGTCTCGCAAAGAAGTGGTCCCTGGTCGGCTGGTGCTCAGGTACTATTTCTGGCCTGGTCTCCGCCACTCCCGCGTCCGGATTCATCACCCCCTGGGCCAGCATCATCCTCGGTGTTGCTACGGGCATCTGCTGTAACTTTGCGACAAAGGTCAAGTTTATGATTGGAATCGACGACGCGCTCGATGTGTTCGCTGAACACGCCATCGGAGGCGTTGTCGGACTTGTCTTCAACGCTTTCTTCGCTGCCGACTACATTATCGGCTTAGACGGTGTTAACACCGGCATTATCACTGGAGGCTTCATCAACCACAACTGGCGACAACTTTACGTCCAAATCGCATACATCGTGGCCGCCTCCGCCTACGCATTTGTCGTTTCTGCGGCAATTGCTAAGATCATCGACATTATCCCTGGCATGCACCTTCGTGCTTCGGAAGAGGCAGAACTCCTTGGTATGGACGACGACCAGCACGGAGAGTTTGCCTACGACTACGTTGAGGTACGTTTTACGCTCCAATCTTTGATTCGCCCGAAACATATGCTAACATTGTTTAGGTCCGTCGTGACTACCTTGCGTGGACCCCGGCCGAGCGAGAGCAACGAGAAGACGGAGTGCAGATCATCCCCCAACACGGCATCGAGGAACATCAGAACCTGGTTAACAGCACGCGCCATACTTCTGCTGCGATGCCCGAACACTCGGAGCGAGAGAAGACGCCGGCCGATTCGACCAGTGTGGAGGGCAACGAGAAGAGGGATTAGGAATTCCCTACGACTCGCGACGAGATTGTGTTGATAGAGAAGCATACAGAGTAACCGGGAAACCCGAGGGTGTGCAAAAAGATAAAACACGGAACGGCGCGAAGGGGCTCATGGCAATGGCCCGGTTTATTGGGGGCTACACTTTACGGACTTTTTTCCTTTTTCCTCCAGTTGTTGAATACTTATTTCCTCTGGAATCCTAGGCACATGATTCAGAGCTGGCATGTTGTTGTATAATACCCCATCTCGCTAGCGAGCGCTGTCACTTTTGGCAAGATTACATACCTTTAGATATATTCAGTCGCGCCGCCCATTTCTGTCTTGCTTTCTATTTGGGGGGCGCATAAGGGTCACAAGTGAGTCCCGTGCGGGAAACGGGCTTGTCTATTGCTTATCTGGGATTGATTGTTCGCAGCTATGATAGGTTATGACTTGACGCGAACGTAAGTTACGGATAGTTACGAATTGACGTTTGCGAAGCTTTCTTTCCCCCCTGAATATGACAGTCATCGGATTTCCCTACTGTGTGGCACTAAATTACTATTTTGCCCGTGATTTATTCTGGAATTTGACGGCTTTATGAACTTGGGGAGGAACCAGACGCCAATAATAGTTAAGTTAAACTCTAGTTAATTAGTCGCTATGCTTTTACTACGTTGGATTTTTCTCTCTCCTCCCGCGACTAGTACTAAGAACTTTGGGCGTAGTCATATTAATTACCTTTAGAGCCGACAGACTTTGGAGATAATAACAACTCTTTTTTTTTTTTTTTTTTTTTTTTTTTTTTTTTTTTTTTTTTTGGGGGGGGGGGGGGGGGGGGGGGGGGGGGGGGGCCCAGGTCAGAAGGGGGAAGAAGGGGGAAGAACGTACACCACCCAAAAGATGGTCCTGGAGGACAAATTTGCCGGCTGACGGGCTGTGTGTTTCGATT